>JACXGM010038659.1:0-10760 GCA_016801145.1 Umbra pygmaea
ACATCTGGCTTTTATCTTACAGGTCTAATGTTTTGAGTACACATGGGATTGTAGGTTTTCACCTGAAAAGGTCAGTTGACTCCTAGAATGTCTAAATCTGACTGGGGAGAGAAATATTTCATGATTGCACAATGTTGCTAAGCTGAGTGCTCTTTTGAGTGCATGTGAATTTAACACGTGAGATGTAAAGGTGGGAGTATGGTCTAGAATAGTAGGGGAAAAAGATCCAGGAGAAAGAGCCAGTGACAGAAAATGTGTTTATGCCCATGATTTTGGGCTTCGATCGCTTGCTACCACTTATCAATGGATGTGCCAAGAAGATCCAAATCTCTAGGTGAAAGAAATATAGAAATGAAGGTTCCTAGTTCTTCTTACATTGAAAAACAAAAATAAAACATTTCACACCCTCACCTTTTAGTTTGATTGTCCTTCACCGAGTTGAATTCCTTCTACACCTATTTCATTTTGGCAAACTAGTCAACCGCCTAGGGCGCCAGAAGCTGGGGGGCGGCACAATGGTCGATGGCAGGCCTAAGACGCTTTACAGTTCAGCATGAGGAAGTAGCTAAAATAAAAATGTATGTAACTGATGTATGTAACTAATATTTCAAATGTATAGTAATATATATTTATTGCGAGCCGCCGGGAGACGTGCGGCAAGCTGGCATTTGCCCCAGTACTTATTTTCAAAGTGCTGTGGCTCCGCCCATCACTTTCAATGCAGCCCAGTATCTGACGCACTTATTTAATAATAACAATGTAGAAAAACGTGCAATGGTAAAAGATAGCATACATTTTTCAATATTGAACGTGTTCATATTGTGCCTCTCACTTTCAACTCGTTTGGTCCAGTGACAGTATAACAAGATAGACCGAGCCACGCCATTAATTCCGTGAAACTGCCACGGATCCTTAACTTCTAAATCCGTGGCAGTTTCACAGAATTTTCGGACATTCCGTGAAACTGCCACGGACTTTGAAGTTAGGTGTCCGTGGTAGTATCGAGGATTTCTGAGAGATCACGTTGGAAATAGCTCACCTGATTCAAGCATGCAGGGCTTGATGATTAGTTAAGTTGATTCAGGTGTGCTAGCTCTGGGGAACATGAAAGGGTGCGTTTACATTACGATTTCTTTAAGCCACATATACTAGACATCTCGAGAAGAGCTCAAGAAAAGACAAAATAATTTCCATACTGGTGGTATTTACATTGTCATGTCTCGTGACCGCCAATCGTGCATTTGTTGGTGTATCAAGAATGTCCTTTGAGAAGTTTCGGCCGGTGCATGAGCACTTCACTCAGAAACCAGACCCCCCCATTGACCTACACGTGAAGAAATTCCCCACAAGACACATTTCTCAAGGTGTTTCTGAACAATTGTATTTACATTTGCAAAGCCCTGGGTGGGATCTTTCAAAATCCTCTTGTGCTCTACCTTGGGAGTTTGCGTGAAATGTGCTATTGTGTACTGTAGCAGCTGCTCGAGAGAGACCCGCAAGTTTACAGTACACACTACAATTTTGTCTTGTTGCTAGCTTTTCTGAAGAGGTCTCACATATGTGGCTGAAAGCAATCATAATGTAAACACCCCCTAATGTATGGCCTGGCGGCTTTCCCCATGGAAAGGTTTGAGAACCACTGTGTTAGAGTATGTAAACACACATTGGCACAAATCGTCTCACTAGAAACTAGTAGAACATGAGTAGGACTGTGTATAGCCTCAATAAACAACCATGTAGTGCTTTGAATCCAAGAGCCAAGTATTTTGTCCAGGCTCACTGATGAATGTATTACACCTTATAATAACCCAATAATACACTTCCAGGCACTCCAGGCACACCACACCTCATCCACAGTATTCAACTGTTTTGCTCCATAACACTGCTTTGTAGGCATTTCTATCAGTCTCAAGTCATTAGACACAGATGGGGGCATTGTTAACTGTTGAATATTTCACAGATGAATAGAAGACAACAGGAAAGGAAAGCAATTCCAACCCAGATGGATGTGTGCAGCAGGACAATGAGCTGGATGAATATGGGATGAATATAACATAAGACTGGCCTGTAAAATATTCATCTCCATTCTGGCAATGATAAACCTGTTAAGCTACGCAGCCCCTTCACTACCTATATGCAGCTAGAATGCCTGACTCACCCATGTCATGACAGAGGAACCGAGAGAGAGCAATGGAGCGTGAGGGAGAGAGCAAGAAAAAGAAAGAATATCTCCAACCAAACGGTAAATACCCCCGTTGACAGATTGGGAGTGCTGTCTGAGCAACATAGATCTAACCATGTTTAAGATCGATAAAGGACTATTACGTGGTTAACATTAGCTAAATAATGACTGAAATGGCAAATGTGTTTGCTAAAAGTAATGCTACCAATTGTATTCTATTATTTTCTTTTTAAATACAATATTCAGTGCATCTCAGTTAAAACAGAATAATATGTTGAAGGCTATTCAGGACCTTGGTACAGGGTTTGTATTACTCCATGCTGGGAGACAGGCACAATGTTTAGCACAGTGACTGACAGGTACACAGATCTCCATTATCTCATGCCCCAGTAAACCATAGTAACAAATCACTGATTATCTTCAGAGCATCAAAGTCATGCCCTTATGGCCCAAGTATACCAGAGCAACGTGATCTTACAGAATTCTGCGAAATGAACACAGACCCTTAACTTCAAAATCTGTGGCAGCTTCACAGAATCGCATGATGACATAGCAGAGTGTAAATAGTGTAGATTTTGCAGGTTGGTAGGATGGGGATGTTTGATGGACGTATAAACATGCAACTCACTTACCAGAGATTCACATACCAGAGATTCACATACCAGAGATTGCGAGTTCAAATCCATCGGACACTTTGCATGTATTTTGTTTTCTATTCCAGTACGATGCAGACATGTTACAAATGTGCTTTTTTATCCTTTTTTTTCACACTGTCACCATGTTTACAAACAATACATTACAACGTAATACGTTTTACATGTAGTTAACAGCAAGGTTTCTCAGTGGTTACAGCTATATTGTGTAAGAATTACTCCCATCTAGCGGTAAAATTGTATAAGACAACCAACTGAAAATTATTTACCAGCCCCTCCCACTGATATGCCAGCAACGCAAACTCTGATTTTTGTTTTTTTCAAAACAATAGCTCTTGTTTTATTTCATTGCAATAATCATTGTTAATTCATTATAAAGCTAGTGAACTGTAACCTAATGCAATTGTGTTGTGTGTAAAGAAACAATAAGAGCATGTGATAGCAAAAATAATAATATTATTAAAAACGGTAACAAAAAACAGTAACAAATGTGTTGTACACACTATTTGATTGAATATATTGTCAGTCATGTAAAAATAGGATTACATTTAAAAAAAAGTCTGTTTTATCCAACAAAAGACAAAACACATGAACATGGACACATTACCTATGCAATGAATTAACAATGATTATTGTAATGAATTATGAGCGCTATTATTTTGAAACAGAGAATCTGAGATCGCGTTGTCAGCATAATATAGTGTTGCCAGGTGAACTGCTGCTATGCTGCAATTACATGTCCTGGAGAATAGGCGTGATCCTCCATCTACAACAGGCTTTCAAATCGGCAGTCATGAGTAATCTATCCCTGGCATTCGTCATGGTGCCACTGAGTGTAAAAGCTTGAAAGGCTGAGCTTGCATTTCCAGGTATGTCCCTCTTTGCATTTTAAAGAGGTTAATGCATTTTAAAGATGGAGGCGAAACATGGCTGCCGCAATTCGAGCGGCTTGCTCGTATGTGTTCTGAATGGAAGATTCAACGCTTACAAGAATACTTTGATTAGTTGGTGGAAGTAATTACACATGAATGAGCACATATTTTTGAAAGAACAAAGGGGTTTTTGCTAAGAATCAACTCAAAAAAATACACAATGTAGCTTTAAGGTTAGGGTTCTGGTAAGGCTTAGATAGAGTTAACAGCGAGGATTCTGAGTGGTTAAGGTTAGGGTTTGGGTAAGACTTATTGAGTTAACAGCAAGGGTTCTGAGTGGTTAAGGTTAGGGTAATCGTAAGGCTTAGATTGAGTTAACAGCAAGGTCTTAATGAATTCAGTGAAATCAACACGCCATTACTTCCATGTCCCCATGGCGGAATTTTCTGTGCTTCCATGTAACTGTCACAGATTTTGGTCCATGTTCATTTCACAGAATTTTATGCCATTCTGTGAAACTGCCACGGATTTTAGTCCGTGTTCATTTCACGGAATTCTGTGATATCAGGCTGACCAGAGCTACTTTACAGTATGGCAATCAACGTTGCTCTACTGTAAGTGTTTTTTTTTCATTTGATTGGTTCAACCGCGACCCGCTTGAATTTAGTTAAAATATAATTTTTCATCACGTCACCCGCCCGATTCGCGCTTATCCGCGGAGTCCGCGGCTGCAACCGCTATCTCTAATGCTCAGCCAATGCCTGCACACTGATCAAACATCATTACTGTTAATGATATTGCATGCAGCAACAGGCACACATATATGCATACTAGAACTCAATCTGTTTCTGTTATTTTTAACACAAGTGGATAATACAAATTAACTTCTCATGTTGGGATAACATTTATAAACGTACTCAATCTGATGAAAAACATGTAAAAAATGCACGCTGTGGACAAGTGCCTCACACTAGGAATTTGAACTCTGTTCTGCTGAACATTCAAGGGGTCCCCATGAAGTTTCTCTGTTAATATGGACCTCCGTCATCCATCCAATAAGCACTGTGAAACATTTACAGCATGCTCTACAACCTCTGGGGCTTGATGGAGCAAAATGTGGATGTGTCAGGGTGGGGGTGTTGTGGCTTGTGTCTCATGGTCCTGTCAGAGCGATGAGGTGGTGAGATCCTCAACCTCCCTGAGCAGGGATGGTCATTCATCACTTTCAATTATAGTTGCTTGTTCCTTCATGGTTCATCATATCGTGATCTCAAACACACCCTCTGTGTAACTCGGGCACATGTGACGTATTTGAAAAAAACTGATTCTGATCATTTTGAAGGAACTCCCACGTGCACATATTCTCAAGGTGCTTGTTTGATCCAATTTTGCCTTGAGAATAGACCAGCATATAACCTAATTGAAATAAGTCTTAGCTCTGCATTTGTTTATCTTTTGTGTTAAAATAAAAAAAAAATGTTTTGTGTTTGGCATGTTGTGTAAAACAAATGGTAAAAATCCCAATACAATCCTAGTTCATTACAGGTTGACAAACTACAAAATGTGGAAATGTACACTACATGGAGGGTGAATAATTATGCAAGATAAAGTAAATGAATCACAGTTTGGCTCTGTGTATTTGTAACACAAATCAAAGCACCTGTGAACACAACACATTTAACTCTATGAATTGGGAACTCAAGAGCAAGTATTGTGTATACATTTACATTTTATTCATTTAGCAGATGCTCTTATCCAGAGCGACTTACGGTGAGTGCATACATTTAAGAGAAATAGGTGAAACAACCACAACTTACAGTGCCTTGCAAAAGTATTCGGCCCCCTTGAACATTTCGACCTTTTGCCACATTTCAGGCTTCAAACATAAAGATATAAAACTGTAATTTTTTTTTGTGAAGAAGCAACAACAAGTGGGACACAATCATGAAGTGGAACAAAATTTATTGGATATTTCAAACTTTTTTAACAAATAAAAAACTGACAAATTGGGCGAGCAAAATTATTCAGCCCCTTTACTTTCAGAGCAGCAAACTCTCTCCAGAAGTTCAGTGAGGATCTCTGAATGATCCAATGTTGACCTTAATGACTAATGATGATAAATAGAATCCACCTGTGTGTAATCAAGTCTCCGTATAAATGTGCCTGCTCTGTGATAGTCTCAGAGGTCCGTTGAAAGCACGGAACACACCAGGCAGGTCCGAGATACTGTTGTGGAAAAGTTTAAAGTTGGATTTGGATACAGAAAGATTTCCCAAGCTTTAAACATCCCAAGGAGCACTGTGCGAGTGATAATATTGAAATGGAAGGAGTATCAGACCACTGCAAATCTACCAAGACCCGGCCGTTCCTCTAAACATTCAGCTCATACAAGGAGAAGACTGATCAGAGATGCAGCCAAGAGGCCCATAATCACTCTGGATAAGTTGTGTAGAGATCTACAGCTGAGGTGGGCGAGTCTGTCCATAGGACAACAATCAGTCGTATACTGCACAAATCTGGCCTTTATGGAAGAGTGGCAAGAAGAAAGCCATTTCTGAAAGATATCAATAAAAAGTGTCGTTTAAAGTTTGCCACAAGCCATCTGGGAGACACACCAAACATGTGGAAGAAGGTGTTCTGGTCAGATGAAACCAAAATCTAACTTTTTGGCAACAATGCAAAACGTTATGGTTGGCGTAAAAGCAACACAGCTCATCACCCTGAACACACCATCCCCACTGTCAAACATGGTGGTGGCAGCATCATGGTTTTGGCCTGCTTTTCTGCAGCAGGGACAGGGAAGATGGCTAAAATTGATGGGAAGATGGATGGAGCCAAATACAGGACCATTCTGGAAGAAAACCTGATGGAGTCTGCAAAAGACCTGAGACTGGGACAGAGATTTGTCTTCCAACAAGACAATGATCCAAAACATAAAGTCCAATTCACAAATAAACATATCCAGGTGTTAGAATGGCCAAGTCAAAGTCCAGACCTGAATCCAATCGAGAATCTGTGGAATGAACTGAAAACCTCTGTTCACAAACACTCTCCATCCAACCTAACTGAGCTCGAGCTGTTTTGCAAGGAGGAATGGGCAAAATGTTCAGTCTGTCGATGTACAACACTGATAGAGACATACCCCAAGCGACTTCAGCTGTAATCGCAGCAAAAGGTATTAACTTAAGGGGGCTGAATAATTATGCACGCCCAATTTTTCAGTTTTTTATTTGTAAAAAGTTTGAAATATCCAATAAATTTTGTTCCACTTTATGATTGTGTCCCACTTGTTGTTGATTCTTCACAAAAAATTACAGTTTCATATCTTTATGTTTGAAGCCTGAAATGTGGCAAAAGGTCGAAAAGTTAAAGGGGGCCGAATACTTTCGCAAGGCACTGTAACTGGAGTGTTGTTTGAAGACTACACACTCAATTGTCTTGGTCAGAACAGACAGCAGGGATACCAGTCTGTAGCTTTTGTATCCCAGGGGAGTGCTGTTGGTTTCTTTAGGAGGGAATCAACTCTTGCTATCTTGAAGTCTGCGGGAACACGTGTTGGTCAGTGATGAGTTGCTGAGGGAGGTCAGGAATGGGAGGAGGTCACCAGAGATGTGCTGCAGGAAGGAAGAAGGAATAGGGTCGAGCGGGCATTTTTTTTGGCGGTCAGATCTCACTGGCTGCAAGATGTAATCTGGTGAAAGGGTAGAAATCAGTATGTGCATGGGCAGGTTTGGTGATGAAGCGAACAGTGGACACACATGGTAGCATGAAGGAGTTACATTCTTCTGAAAATGGTTGACAAAGTCAAGAGGGAAGATGGTGGGGGAGGAGAGTTTCCTGGGGTTGGACGATGAAGCTTAAAATTGTGAGTGATAGAAAGTAGCTTTAGCAGCGGACAGAGAGGAGAGGAAGGTAGTAAGGGGGGATTGAAAGGATACCAGGACATTCTGAAGTTTAGTTTTTCTCAATTACTGCTCAGTAGCAGGAAGACCACTTCTGTGAGCTTGTATTGTTTCATTTAGCCATGTAGCAGGAGGGGATGGTTGAGCCAGCCTAGAGGAGAGGGGACAGAGAGAGTCATAAGACTTGGAAATTGAGGAGAGTAGAGTGGAAGAGGCAAATTCAGGAGACAAGAGGGAGAAGGATTTAGGAAATGGGAGAGATGACAGGATGGAGGAGTGCATTTGGGGTGAGAGAATGAGCATTACGGCGGTGTGAGACCTGGGTAGGGATAGACAGTATGGGGTTGAGGAGAGAGAAAGAGAAAAGGAGACAAAAAGTGGTCAGACAACTGGAGCAGGGTGGTGATGAGATTAGTCAACAGGCAGCATCTAGTGAAGATCACATCCAGAGCATTGTCTGCTTGTGTGTAGGGGTCATCTGAGTAGGGGTGAGGTCACTGCTTTGTGTGTAGGGGTCATCTGGGTAGGGGTGAGGTCAAATGAGGAGAGGAGTGAGAGGAGACCAGTGGTGAGAAATGAATCAAACATAGATGAAGGTATGCTGAAGTCACTCAGAATAATGAGTGGTGCGCCGTCATCAGGGAATGAGCTAATAATCATGTCAAGCTCATTGATGTCAACAAGGGCACCTGGTGAAGGATAGAGAACAACAATATTAAACTTGGACGAACAGGTTACTCTGATAGCATGAAATTCAAAAGAGGATATAGGTAGGTGGGCGAGAGGGAAAAGGAAGAATATCCATTTCATGGAGCTGAGTAGCCCTGCTTAATCATTGCATTGACCTAACGCTCTTGGAGTATTGGAAAATGCATAATCAGACGAAGAGAGAGCAGCTGGAGTAGCAGTATTTTCTGGGGTAATCCATGTTTCGGTCAGGGCCAGGAAACCAAGAGACTGGAGAGCAGCATAGGCAGAGATGAAGTCAGCCTTGTTGACAGTTCCAGACACTCACAGAAAGCAAAAATTTCTGCATGGGTTGTCCGGGCAGGGAAGACAAGACTGGAAAGGTTGCATTTACGGGACTGAAAATGACTAAGAACTGTGATGAGACAGATGGACGGGGATGGACAACAGACACATTTCACAGCAGACTTTTTTTGACAGAGACAGTGGATTAGAGACAGATGGATAAGATGCATATCAGGTAAGGAGAAAAAAGTAATGAAGTGTTTAATTTCATCTTAATTATCATTGACAGCTGAGAACTGATTAGAAAGATGGCTGCAGAAAGATTTGACCAACCTTAGGTATGTATTTGGTTGGAAGATGTTGAGGAGCAAGCTGAGGTAGAGTAGGGTTTGCACACCCCCACCCTGCTAAAACGTGGTACTGTACTTGTGCACAAGTCAAAGAGAAACAGGACAGTTGTGCTACGAATGTGTATGACTATATTTTTCACACCATCAGCAAGATGTAAAATATTATTTTTGTTTTTGAGAAAAAAACAACTCTGCAAAACAGCAAAGTGTGTTTTGCCAAGTCAGTAAAATGTGTACTGTATTTGTGTCAGTAACAGTGCAAGCATTTTTGGAACAGGCAGGATTGGAGATTTGTTCACACGGTGTAATTAAAGGGCAACAGACAGCAAGCGTAGTGAGTTCGTTGTCTACAGTAGGTTAACTGCTGGATATTTGCAATTTCAACAGAATAATAATGATGAAAGCAATGATTATTTTCTTTGTCCTGTTATGTTTTTTGGCATTGAACATCTGATTTTTAAATGTAATTCCAACCAGTCAATGTCCTGGGGCTTATTTCTCAAAATATTATTTTAGAATCAATATTTTCAAAATGTTATTCTTTTTTTACAGAAAATAAGGATCATTTATTTGCTTTGAATAGCTGCATTTTGTATTGGGCAATTTTGTATAGAATTTCTACAACAGAAATACACTGATCAGCCATAACATTATGACAACCTGCCTAAGAATGTGTAGGTCCCCCTTTTGCCACCAACACAACAGCCCCATACAAAACAATCTGTGACAGAAGGTGTCAGAACACACAATGCATTGCAATTTGTTGCATATGGGGCTGCTGTTTTGGCAACAAAAGGGGGACCTAGACAATATTATATAGGTTGTCATAATCTTATGGCTGATGTGTATATGTACAAAACATTCAACGGTTTTCTGCTAAAGAAGCATTAGGTACAAACCCATGCTGATGAAGTACTGTAACACAGGATGCAGTGATCTACATCACTAGACCAACAAACCGAAGGCATGTACGTTCATTTTTAAACTGCTTATTTTAAGAAATATTCTTGCTGCTACCCCTAAAACCACCCTTCCAGTATGGTAAAAATAATCTGGATGTTTAAAATCAATCGCAGATGTTGAGGATTATGCCGATACCCACCTCCAGCCGTGCAAATGGCTGTATCCACTTTTGCATGTTTCAGCTGTCTCTTCAGTACATCTTACAGCTAGATTTAGTAAACTGGTGGCTGCCGGTTTATTTTTTACAAATACCAACCGTAAATCATGGTTTGGTGGGATAATTTAACCCAACAAATGCAGTTTTGTTGAGTCAACTGAATAGCACAAAACACCCCCCGCGAAGAACATCTCATGTCAACAAAATAATCAAAACACAAACATCATACATTCATATTCTCTGGCATTTGTTTGCCAATATGCTGTTCCAACTGGTCAGGTCTGTGAAGAAATGATTAAACTAATTGATTTTGCTCTAAGAGTGACGCATTAGAATGACGTTTAGGACTGTCACGGAAATTGACTGCCGTTGCCTAGCAACTATGTTATGGCACTTTTCACTAGGCCAATGAGAGCTAGACACAGTGAAAATTATGACGATATAATTACGGTATTGTACCACCAGATTGTGTTCGTATTGTTTAGACTTGAGCAGCAGGGGTGAATATTTGTATAGTATACCTTTGAAAAAAAAATGTTAACAGTTGTGTAGTGTACAATTAGATTAAGGTGAGCTGCCACGTATTCACCAGGGGGCTCATTTATCAACTATGCCTAGAAACAGTGCCAAATGTGGGGTAGAAAATCCCCTGCCTGGTTTAAAACACGTGTGTGTATGCACGCTTAATAAATCAGGCCCCAGGTCTTCA
>JACXGM010038660.1:0-10781 GCA_016801145.1 Umbra pygmaea
AAGCAGTCTTGGAGAGTAGTAATGGATTGGTCACTCCATTTTTGAATTGACCGAAAAACCGTTTTTTCCTGTTTAAGACATTGTCTGTAGGTAGGGAGGAGAAGAATGGAGATGTGATCTGCCTTTCCAAAGGCAGGGCGGGGGATGGGTTTGAAGCTGTTATGGATCGTTGAATAACAGTGGTCTAGGGTCTGATCGCTCCGAGTGTGAAAAGAAATATGCTGATAAAATTTAGGCAGTATTTTTTTCATGTTTGTCCTGTTAAAGTCGCCAACAACAATAAAAACAGACTCGGGATAAGCGTCCTCCAGGCCACTTATTATTCCGTATAGTCCCTCAAGCGCGCGCGCCTTGTCTGCCTGCGGAGGTATGTACACTGCTGTGATTATGGCGGAAGTAAACTCCCGGGGAAGATAGAAGGGACGTATGTTTACAGTTAGTTGCTCCAGGTCCTGTGAGCAGTGTGTTGAAATAACTGCGGCATCCGAACCCCAACGAGAGTTAATCATAATGCAAACCCCTCCGCCTCTTTGTTTACCTGATTCCGAGGTTCTGTCCTGCCGGAAGATGGAGAACCCAGCTGGCGTAATAGCGGTGTCTGGGATGGTGGAATCCGGCCACGTTTCAGTAAAATCTACATGGAACAGTGACATTTCTAAAATTAAGGTTACCAAAAGTGTTCTCCGCGCGCGCGCTCACTGAAATGTTACATAGTCTTACGCCAGCCAACGTCCCAAAGTTGGCAACACTGGTTCACAACGACCAAACACACCGATCACTTTGGTCTTGTCAATGGAACCATTTGGCAACTTTTTAAAAGTAAACTTTCCATTCAGAATTTTATTGGCATCCATTTCGGCGTCTCACTCTCGCCATCCACTCAAAACGTTACGTAGCCTACTACTCTTTGGCCAGCTTGCAACGCAAGCACAAACAAGTGTGTTCCGCATGCCTGTTGTTTTGTTTTCGCTTTAGCTAGATCTGGTGTGGTGTTGTAGTTTTTCTAACATTACTAGTTGTTGCAAAAGCATGTGAAAAAAACTACAAGGTTTGCTAGGCGAATTGTTGTGAAGTTGATTTGCGTTAATCGCGCGATAAAAAATTGATGCCGTTAAAATGGGTTTGCGTTACCGCCGTTAATAACACGTTTAACTAACAGCACTAATATAGATATACACACACACACACACACACACACACACACACACACACACACACACACACACACACACACACACACATTTATACATATATATACATATATATGTATGTGTAAGCTAAGAATGTATTGTACCTCGTGTTAAAAATGTCGGTAGCTTGCACGTACTGCTAGCTTACGATCACTGACAATATTGCCGGTGCTCAACATATATCAGTAGCAGTATTTCGTAAAGGTGTCAAATGTTAATTAATTAAATGTTAATTGGCTGAACTTACCACTACTTGATACGTTTGTGTGGGAATTCAAATTAGCAAAAATGCTAATTTGTATCGAACCTAACATCCTGTACCTAAACGGTTCGGTACAAATATGTGTACCTTTACACCCCTAGTTGACATATACTCATTAGTTATATTGTGATTATGGTTTATTGGCTCCAGTTATGGGCTACTATTTAAACTGTATGCTTTTCAGTGATTAAGTTAGACTCTGACCTGTTCAACATGTTCGCTGTCTCAATTTCCAGTGGAGGAATGTAAGAGAAAATGGAAAAACCTAAGAGATGCGTACAGGCGGGAAGTTCAGAAGGTGAAGGAGAGGCAGAGAAGTGGTGCGGGAGCAGAGTTTGAGGCCATGGAAATACACTGGCATCATGAACTTCCTAGCCTCTTATATGGAGAACAGGGCTACCAGTGGCAATATGCCCCAGGGGGCTCGGGAGCTCATGATGCCAGTCAGCCAGCCACCCCCGGGTGCCAGTCAGTCCACCGGTGCCAGTCAGTCAACCCCTCCAAGGTGCCCGTCAGTCAACCCCTCCAAGGTGCCTGTCAGTCAACCCCTCCAAGGTGCCCGTCAGTCAACCCCTCCCAAGTCCCAGTCAGCCAGCCTCCCCAAGCTGAAGTCAGCCAGCATCCCCCAGCTGACGTCAGACAGCCACCCCGAGGTGCCAGTCAGCCAGCCAGCCAGTCAGCTTCTTAGTCAGTAAACAGCAGGGTAGACCCTGGTCCCAGCTGCACCGCGAGCCCAGGCCGCCGTCAGCCAGGGCTACCCACCATGCAGATGATAGGCAAGAGGTCCAGGGTGGGGGCTCTCAGCACCTTTGAAAGATGTTTAGTTAGTGCCATACAAAACACTGGCAACCCGGCTCCATCCCCCCTCCACCACGTGACCCTGATGACCTCTCTCTCTGTAGCCTGTTGCCACAGCTTCAGTTTCTCTCTCCTGCCAGGAGAGAGGAAGTTAAATTTGAAATATACAGGCTGATCTATGAGGCGAGCTGCAGGCAGAGGGAAGAGGAGCAGCAGCTGAGACCATGAGTTTTTGCTTTTGATAGTGTTGTCAGCTTTGTCATTTTTTCATGTTTCTGTTTGTTTTAACATGTTGAAGTTATATGAAGGTATAGGTTCTTATATGTTCTTATTTGTTTTTGATAAATAGAATAGACTCTGTTTCGTTGAGAGAGTTCGTTGCTATAAGATAAATCCGATAAGTGATACATTATTTTTGTGTAATTAGTATATTTTCAGTGTGAGTGGGTTATGAGACAACACAAGAAATATTTGCCTTTTATGCAAATTTGGGTGGCTCTTAAAAAGAGCCCTTGTTTTAAAATTGTATAGGAGGATATTCAGTAAATGGCACCCTCAGCGCTGAAATATGTGGCAAAGGTCTCCCTCACACGTATTGCTTCCTGTGCAGAATGGTTGCTCCTTGCTCTGGCGATGCCCTGAAGTCCCCGAGCTTCCTCAGCATTTCCACATCTGGCCTGTGCAGGATACAGGTGGCTTTCACACAGACCTCCACATTAGCGGGCTCAAAGTGGATCACAGAATGGTACATGCGCCACTGAGCAGCAAGTATGCCAAATGTGTTTTCAACAATCATCCTCGCCCGTGACATCCTGTAGTTATATATACTCTCTGCCTTTTAAGGAGGTTGACACCGGGAAAGGGCCTTATCAGGTTACTGCGAAGAGGAAAGGCCTCATCACCCACAAAAACATGCGGCTGTGCCCCTAGGTGGTCAGCTCCAGGCAGGGGTTTGGCAGGAGGTAACCCAAGTGTGCAATCCTGCAAGGCTTGGCCAAAGGCGCTGTTGGACAGTGTCCCACCCAGTGGCGGCGCCAGAGTATTTCTTTTGGCATAACTATGGTGGGGCTAATCCACACAGTGGTTGGGCTCAAATCAATGTCTGAATTTCAATGTACATGCACAATAGAATAGAGCGTAACATCATTCCCAGTAGCTAGAAATACCACGTCGGACTGACTCCTTTTTTCACATGCAAATTACATCTAGCGCAACCGACGTGGAAATCACTACTACTGAGTTTAGGCAGTAGTCTATTTGCGCTATTTCAAATCGTTAATTTTGTCTGGCAAACACACCCAATAGGGATTGGCAGATCGATCCAAAAATATAGGCTATATATTTAGTTTTTTAAGATTGATTCTAGGGTAAATAGGATCAGATACCAATTTCATATTCTATGTTCTGTTAACCTTTTCCAAAGAATAGAACTGCCAGTGCGAATGTGCGATGTTCCGTTATAGTGAACACACACACACAATCGACTGGGAGAGAGCGCTCTCGCAAGTTGCGATAGTTAACGGAGTTAACACTCCAAAAAGTCATATTACAATAAGTCATATTACAATATTAACAAACCCATCCATTGTGTGACCATGTATGTCGATGCTGAAATATTGAAACTAAATCGGCTTGAATTGTTATAATGTTGTTAAAATAAACATGAAAGTATGTATCTACACGAAAAATCAAACCGTTTTATACAGTATACAACTGTTAATACAAAACAGCGCAATCTCGTTTTATAAATATTCTGTGTGTATTTTCTATATATATTGTGAAGATAAATTAAAATGTTTTATAAAACGAAAATAATGTAACACAAAGTGAATGAACAAAATGTTTTAATTGCTGGTTTTATAACTCAGTCTAACCAGTAGATACGCACCTCAATTCTTTCTGTTCGCGTGTGCACGCAGTACATTATCGTGCTTGCGAGAGATGGGCATGTCTTTTCATATTCCATAAGACTATTTAATCGTGACCACTATATAACCTCACCTTTAATTTTTGTAGATAATCTTGATTAAACACCTGTATGTTTTGTTAGTTTATTACTATTTAGCGAACTCCATGATTACACATTAACAAAGCGCACTAGCCAAGTAACCTACACACGTAGAGGCTCATTAGGCTGTCCTGACTACGGTATGTGAAGTGAGCGCTACGGGAGCAGTACTGGAGCGATTTTGAGCGAGAGCCCTCTGGGCCACTCAAATATTGCTCTCCGCTCTGGTAAACTGGGTCAGCTCCGCTCCTTGCTCCGCTTCCACTATGCTCCGCTCACATACTTTGCACCGAAACCACATAAAAATGCAAATAAGTCAGCACAGTTGATATTTCATGGTGGGGCTAAGGTGGGGCAAACACGATTCTTGGTAGGGCTTTAGCCCAACCAAGCCATACCCTGCCGCCGCCCCTGGTCCCACCATCGCTGCTCCTGCCGTAACTCCCAAATTTGATGATACGGAAGCAGTACTCTGCATCTACAACTGCCAAAAGCACGATGGAATATGTGCCCTTGTAGTTGTAGTACATTGATCCGGAGTTGCTGGGGGCACAGATGCGCACATGCTTGCCATCAATGGAGCCTACACAGTTGGGAAAGTTTCAGCGGTTGTGAAACTTCTTCTCAATGGCCTTCCAGTCTTCTGTAGTGGGAGCTGGCATGTAGTCGGCGACCAGGACATCCCAACTGGCCCTGGTGACCTCTGCCACTATGCCGGAGACAGTGTTGTGTCCCACACGGTAGTAGAAGCCAATGGTGTGAAAACAATTACCAGTAGTAAGGTAACTAGGAATTAAAAATTGAGGCAAATTAAAATGTAAGTTTTACCAGAATGTTAATGCATAGCTCATGGAATTTACAAATTTGCCTCAATTTTTTATAAAAAAAATATTCTATATGAAAATGACATTTTAAATATTGAACTTCAATGTATAGTTTGAAGTTTCTCTAGCTTAGTAGTCTCCAGTAGTGAAAAATAGTAGGTTAAAATGACACTAACATTAATTTTACACTCACCGCAAGCAAATCGCAAGCCTTTCAGCTGGTGGATGGGCTAAATGGCAAATGGTGTCCTGTTTGGTTATCCGTGGTCCGACCCTCCGGAGGAGCTCGTCGAACTGAGCCCTGTTCAGCCTGAAATATTGCACAAACCTCATCATCCAGCCGCAACTCCTACACAAGACGGTGGAATGAGCCCAGTTCAAAACAGGCCTAAAGGGTGTCGTGCACACATGCAGAACGACGACGGTGCTGTCTTCTCCACAGAACGTACACAGCCGCAATCTTCAGTAACTTCGAGTCATTTTGCAGTTGATGAAGGTAGGGAGAACAGCAGTCTTTTAATAGATGGAATATTCACGCTTTTTTATTTTTGTCACAAAGTACACAGAGGGGACGTGCTTGAAGGTAGCACCAGATAATTTCTGTCTTTTGCCAAGCAGCCAGGAGTAGGCTAGGCACGCCCAGGAACGCCCACCGAGCGAGTGTGTCGCTGTCTTTTGTCGCTCGAACAGGGACGTATCCACAATAACACGCGCCAACAATTCCGGAACACTGGGACAGAATAGGCATCTTGATTACTCATTATGCGCTGGTGTGGGTATGTATTTAGTGCACCATTCATGCGTAATGATTAACCAAGTGCCTGACACTCTCCCATTGCCCAGAGGATGGGGTAGAGCTGGGCAGTATGACCAAAAATGTATATCACTGTATTTTTAAAAATTCTACCGGTTTCACAGTATATAATGTTGTTTTTTTTCATAATCAGGTGTTCCCAGCATTTTCTGCTGGTTGAGAAAGGAATTATTGCAGTAGATTCATACATTTTTTGATATTCCAAGACGTGCTTGTGGCTAAGGTGGTGGAGCAAATTGCTCGTATCCGATGTTGTGAGTAGAATTTACAGTTGTTGCACCAAATAAAAATAAGACTAGTCGTAGCTAAGTTCACCGTAAGCAATGCGCATCCGTGAGATCAGAATATTACTAGTGATAGTTTCTAGACAGTGTTCTTTCCTTAATCCAAATAGATCAAATGGACGAAGAAAATGTTAAATGTTCCAATGTTGCCCCCTGGCAACCGCTTCGTTAAATAAGCCATAAAGTGTAAAAGAAAAGAGAAGCTACCATTATAATACTTGCATTACATTGGCTTAAAAACATACTATTTTCATGTACTTATAAATTCCACTAACAATAATTTGATCCCTAAATTCAATGTGCTTGCAAAAGAAATGTAAATAGCTAAACCTGTTTACTAATTGTTCTGAGTTACAAAGCCAAATAATGCCTGTGTGTGCTGTGGTGCACTATGGTACGAAAAATACATGGATTAGCTGCTTTAACCAACTTTAGTTAGACAAAACAACTAGCATCATCCTAACTTGAGAAAGATAACAGAAAATATATTCACAATTTAGCATGAGGAAGGGCAGTGAAGCATCTGTCTTAACAAGCATAAATGTTCAATACTGTAGTGATGGACAACGTAATGTTTTACGTTTTCGGATGGATCGCACAGCTGAAAGTGACTGATAAAGATTTGTTTCTAACGTAGTTGGTACCATTTTACAAACAACACGTTGGCTATTTCCAGGCATTTGATTCATAATCCATGTAGTTCGCTGCTACATAAATAATGTGCCCTATATCTTCGATTGAACAAAACGGTCTTTCTCCAAATAAATCACAGCTAAATCTTAATTCAATCAGAGAGTCAGAAAGACAATAAGTTTTAAATAATTTATATAAATCAGCACCCTGCACCCTGGCTGTGCCTGGTAGCTACTATGCGTAGCTCATTGAGAGCTTACCCCCGGCTGGTGCAACAGGTATAAAGTCTGACGTAAAGGGTATTTTAGGTCGGACGTAAAGTTGGGACCTATATATGTCTAGCTGGTGCAACCAGCCCCTGAGCACTACGGTTTACCCTCACCACGCCTCAGAGTCGCACTATGCGTGTTTAGAAGTGCCACATTGAAAAGGGTCCGAACTGAACCAGTGTCGTGCAGCGGAATATAAAACATTTATATCATAACAAAAATAAACACCGGTATTCGGTGTGAACCGGTATACCGCCCAGCACTAGGAAGGCGTGTTAAACAAAACACATACATAACACACAGTATACATAATAATTACAAATATCATGCCACGAAACAGAAACGTCCATTTCGTGACAACCTGTCTGGTTTTAAGTCAATTTAAATCAATTCATTTTGCATTTTCAAATTGAGTTGTTCCTTTTTTAATGTAATTGAGTTGAATGTCTGAAATGACATTGATTCCAACTGATTATCCTCTACTTATATGATACCTAAAAACAAAATGGTGAATGCAATCAGATTTTACCTTCATCTACCCAGTAATTTTACATGCACTGCTCCAAAAAATAAAGGGATCACTAAGATAACACATCCTAGCTCTGAATGAAGGAACTAATTGTATGAAATACTTTTGTCTTTACAAAGTTGAATGTGCTGATAACAAAATCACACAAGAATTATCAATGGAAATCAAATTTATCAACACATGGAGTTCTGGATATGGAGTCACACTCAAAATCAAAGTGGAAAACCACACTACAGGCTGATCCAACTTTGATGTAATGATGTCAAAATGAGGCTCAGTAGTGTGTGGCCTCCACATGCCCGTATGACCTCCCTACAATGCCTGGGAATGCTCCTGATGAGGTGGCGGGTGGTCTCCTGAGGGATGTCCTCCCAGACCTGGACTAAAGCATCCGCCAACTCCTGGACATTCTGTGATGCAACGTGGCGTTGGTGGATAGAGCGAGACATGATGTCCCAGATGTGCTCAATCGGATTCAGGTCTGGGGAACGGGCAGGCCAGTCCATAGCATCAATGCCTTCCTCTTGCAGGAACTGCTAACACACTCCAGCCACATGAGGGCTAGCATTGTCTTGCATTAGGAGGAACCCAGGGTCAACCGCACCAGCATATGGTCTCACAAGGGGTCTGAGGATCTCATCTCGGTACCTAATGGCAGTCAGGCTATCTCTGGCGAGCACATGGAGGGCTGTGCAGCCGCCCAAAGAAATGCCACCTCACACCATTACTAACCCACTGCCAAACCTGGATGAGCTGCACTACCTGAGAACTGAGAAGTGGTCTGTGGTCACCACCTGCAGAACCACTCCTTTATTGGGGGTGTCTTTCTAATTGCCTATAATTTCCACCTGTTGTCTGTTCCATTTGCACAACAGCATGTGAAATTGATTGTCAATCATTGTTTGGAGACCACTTTATATTGTTAAGATACCCCATGGTTGTGTCACACATGTAAACGTATCCATTTATTTGCTTGGGATTTAAACCAGTTTTTCTGGATAACAGGGAGTGTTTCACAAAGAAAATTTGTTCATACTAAGAAAAATATTTGCCTTTCCTACAGGATTCTACATTAGCAGCTGTATTTAAGGCAATCTGATTCTTTAGCTACACATGGGCTCTTTCCCCTATCTGCACAACAGAAACAATATACACCTTTGGTTTACCAGCCACTTATTTGTTACCCACCAAAATATTGTTCCCTATTTACACCATGAAACACAAATAACAACTGAGGATACCGTGTGATGTTTATAAATAATACATGTATTCATTTAAAAAAGTACTATGTTATTTTGCCCAAACCATAGAACCATGTTTTATGGCCAAATCCATGGTTCTTCAAGAACAAGTGGTAACTATGGCCGCTTTCCGACCAAGTAGTTACAGCAACGTAGTTATAAGAACAGTCCACTTCTAAACAGTTCTACTCACTACTCTCCCCCAAAACCGGTTTTGCTATTTGCATTCACACTGGTCAAGTGGCCATAGGAAATGGTAGGAGGGATAAGGGAGGGACGCAAGCACCGCAACAGTCTTTTATTGCGTCGTCACTAGACTTAAGCATAGCTTAGCATAGTGCCACATACAACAACATTTCACAGTTGAATGTTTGTAACACTGGGTGTATGATTGATGATAAGTGTGTAAATCATCTTATGTATGCGGATGATCTGGTTGTTTTCAGCTCAAGTAGTGCTGGGTTCCTTCAGCGGCTTGCTGTTTGTTCAGATTACGAGGCTGAAAATGACATCCAATACAATTTTTTAAAACAGAGTTTTGTCTTGATATGTCCTAATAACAGAGTTCGAACCGCAGCATTTTAAAAACTAGGCTGGAGTCATAGAAATTGAGTAGCTACTTAACACAGAAACACAAAAGACGAAGGCTCCAGCATAATATGTATTATATGCAACAGACAAACGAAGCGACAGGCGTAATTTACAAGTTGGATCAGTCAACGTAGACCTATGAAAAGGGAAAATGGAAAGACCCTGCTCTAGAGTAGGACCTAAAAGAGTTATAGGAAATGCGGTGTGAGGAACTAAATAATGCCGCAATTTTTTCTATCGTAACACAAGAAAAAAAGGGTTATAGGAACGTTATGTTTTAGGAACTGCAAAAATCCCTGCGGTCAGAAAGCGTCTTTTGTTAAGTAGCCTGCATGTGGGACTTAACGTCTGCCAGTAAGAGTAACCTACACAGTGTGTTGAATGAATTTCTGCAGATAGACCAGTTCGCCCCCTCAAGTGATTTGAAATTTTGCAACTATGTTGACTAGTGAATTGATGTTTAGCTGATAGCATTATAAATCTAACTGTACCTCACTATAGCTTATTAGAACATCTGTTAAAGGAAGGTGACTCAGGTACTTATTATTGTTTTGAACATTCAGTCTGTCTATATTTCTCAATGAATCATTTAGCCAACACTGTTCTGTTAGATCGGAGCACACATTCTGTTGTAGCCAGTGTACCACTGTGTGTATGTGGCTGTAATCATTCTTTCTAACTGTCACGTACTTGGTGAGGTGTAGTGTGGTGAGAGAGAGAGAGAGACCGACAGGTAGATGGTGGTTGTTTCATATTTATGTAGACAATCCGGGATACGTGTGTGTGTGTGTGTATATATATATATATATACAGGTCCTTCTCAAGAAATTAGCATATTGTGATAAAGTTCATTATTTTCCATAATGTAATGATAAAAATTTTACTTTCATATATTTTAGATTCATTGCGCACCAACTGAAATATTTCAGGTCATTTATTGTTTTAAAACTGATGATTTTGGCATACAGGTTATGATTGCTATCTCAAAGAAAAGATTCCTGAGGCTTTTAAAAACTCCCAGCCTGTTTCATTACTCAAAACCGCAATCATGGGTAAGACTGCCGACCTGACTGCTGTCCAGAAGGCCACCATTGACACCCTCAAGCAAGAGGGTAAGACACAGAAAGACATTTCTGAAGAAATAGGCTGTTCCCAGAGTGCTGTATCAAGGCACCTCAGTGGGAAGTCTGTGGGAAGGAAAAAGTGTGGCAAAAAACGCTGCACAATGACAAGAGGTGACCGGACCCTGAGGAAGATTGTGGAGAAGGACCGATTCCAGACCTTGGATGACCTGCGGAAGCAGTGGACTGAGTCTGGAGTACAAACATCCAGAGCCAC
>JACXGM010038661.1:0-10845 GCA_016801145.1 Umbra pygmaea
ATTTTCCTTTCTGGGGTTGTAGGTCACTAAGGTTTGTTTCAATGTACTGGACACCTGCTTATTTTCCTTTCTGGGGTTGTAGGTCACTAAGGTTTGTTTCAATGTACTGGACACCTGCTTATTTTCCTTTCTGGGGTTGTAGGTCACTAAGGTTTGTTTCAATGTACTGGACACCTGCTTATTTTCCTTTCTGGGGTTGCGTACAATTCTCAACTGCAAGAGTTTCTTGTTTGTTTGTGTTATCCTTAGTTCTACAAAAAATACGAAGAAAGGATCGATGGCCCCGAAGAACGGAAAGCGTCTGCTGACTAAGGAAGAGAAGAGCGACTCGGATTAAGGCCAAACCAGAGTGAACCAACGTTTTTTTCTTTATGAAATACATTGATTTCCATCACTGAAAAGGGGATTGTCTCCTTACAGTGACTTGTTCTGTCACATTTACATGTAGGGTCTTTACCATCTGGTGGGAGATGCACCTCCTAGCAACCCAATCAGCACTTTCGGTTGTGCTTTTATGATACAAGAGTTATGAAATCTGGACCTGCCTAGCCATGTGTAGGGTCCTTAGAAAGACCCTTTTTGTTTTTTGACCACTTCATTTGTTTGCCAATTCTGTGATTTACGTCTCTTGTTTGGGTGATTTTTTTCTTTTAAATCTTCTACCTGTCATGACGTTTGAACAATATGATAGAGGTGCCTTCTGGCCTTGTTCGTTAGGCACACACAACTTAATAGAGCGCACATTTAATTCCATATTTGCTGCCATATTTGAATACGGGACTGTATTCTAATGAATTATTATAGAAAAATATTGACTTGTTCAATTCTGTTGTCTGGATTCCACAGTTCTCTGTTATCCACAAAGCGGAAATCATAGAGCCATAAATGTTTTCTTATCAGTTGATTAGCAAGTTTCCAGTTAATATTTTTGCTTTATCGTAATTTTTTTCTAAACAACGACTAACTATTCCTCTTCCAAGAAGGCCCGTTACTTACACGTTTTTTAAAAGATGTTCGCCTTTTCTCTTGTTGCTGTAGCTAGTTATTTTTGTAACTGTCAATGGTATTTTATACACATTTTGTATTTTTCTATGTTTACGGTATTTTTTCTAGAATCTGAGCTGTAACAATGGAACTTTCTCTTTCCTGATGATCAGCTTACAAATGCTGTAACTGTATTTTGTTATACTTTGAAGCCAATAAACTATGTTTATAGGTTCATTATTGTATCCAAAAAAAGCACAACCTAAAATGCATAAATTATAATAAATACCCACTGTCACGTGCACGTTGATAAACGCTGTGGAAGCAACACTCGTCATGTCCTCATTGCAATTCCTGTTTAAACCACAAAATAAGCACCTGCATGATTCAGGGAATAGTTTTTTCTAAACTGCCTTTTTCAGTATAAATATCCTGAAATGATCTACAGCTTTTGGAAGCTGCTCGCTGAAAGTAGTTGTGTAGAATTCTACAGTCGTGATCAAAGGTTTTGACAATGACACAATTATTGGTCTTGTGTATTTTTGCATTTATTCATCAATAATGATCTCAAGAGTCTGGGGAAAATGTAGGCGCAAGCACTTAAATTGTCTTAAAGCCAAAGTTGTATCATGATAACCTCTCGAACAAAAGAACCGCACACAAACTTATGGAGAAAAATTACAACAGAACTCTATACTGGTTCTCTTATTGCCCTACTTACGATAGATAGCTTTAGTTTTAAATCTCACCATACTGGTTAAGGTGGTGCCGGCTTGTCTGGCATCTGTTAATTCTTCCTGAGTCCCAAATGGGTGTGCTGCGGTATCACTTCTTGCTGAGACAGACCCTTCAAGCAAACATCAGGCTATTGTTTCTCCATTTGGCCATACAGACTTGGACATTGCATTTCAAAGACAACCTGCTTTCTTAATTAAATTACCGCCCTAGCATGCTGTCAATTATCTTCTGGGCCATATCTTGACTAATGTCAGCCCATTCTTGCATGAGCAATCCTTGGAGTTGGTCAGAATATGTGGGTTTTTGTCCACCTGACTCTAACAGATCGACCAGAGGTTTTCAATGGGATTACGGTCCGGAGAGTTTCCCGGCCATGGACCCAAAATGTCAATGTTTTGTTCCCCGAGCCACTTAGTCATCACACTATGGCAAGGAAAAAGGCATTTCCTGCTGGAAAAGGCATTGGTTGTCACCAAACAATTCTTGCATAGATGTGTTAGGACCATTAATGGCTGGGCTATTTGGTAAACTAGTGGGTGAGACCACTCCCTTGGCTGAGAAGCAACTCCACACATGAATGATCTCAGGATGCTTTACTGTTGGCATGAAACAGAACTGATAGTAGCGCTCACCTTGTCTTCTCCAGACAAGGTGTTTTCTGGATGCTCAAAACAATCGGAAAGGGGATTCATCAGAGAAAATGACTACCCCAGTCCTCAGCAGTCCAATTCCTCTACCTTTTGCAGAATATCAGTCTGTCCCTGATGTTTTTCCTATAGAGAAGTGGCTGCTATTTTCTGCACTTGACATCAGGTCTTCCTCAAAATCCTCGCTTCACTGTGTGTGCAGATGCACTCATGCCTGCTGCCATTCCTGAGCAAGCTCTGCACTGGTGGTGCCCTGATCCCGCAGCTCAATCAAACTTAGGAGATGGTCCTAGCACCTGCTGGAATTTCTTTGGTGCCCTGGTGCCTTCACAACATTTGAACCGGTCTTCTTGAAGTTCTTGATGATCCGATAAATGATTGATTTAGGTGCAATCTTACTAGCAGCAATATCCTTGCCTGTAAAGCTCTTTTCATATTAATGAGACATTAACTGACATGATGGCAGCTGATCCTTTTGTGGCAAAGCTGAAATGCAGTTTTTTATGATTAAGTTCATTTTCATGGCAAATAGGGAGTTTGCAATTCGTCATGGCCAATTGCCATCAACAACACAGATGCAGCAGACTTGGAAAAATAGAATTTGTCAATCTCAACTTTTGACCATGACTGTACACCTTGTATCTTTTTACCAAGTATTGTATCCACTCTTGTTTCTATTATGCTGAGTTTTTTTACTGATATTATGTACTTCTATTTTTGTTGATTTGTTAATGCAATTTTGGTGCTGAGAGAGCAATTTAATTATTTTGTTCAGGAAAAAGGATACATTTCAGGGAACTCTAATAAAATACATTTTTCAAATACTGTTATTTTTTCTCTACTTAAAGTATTTGTTTGTTGATGTTCTGTATAAAATTCATATTGTTGAATTAGATGAGATGGTTGTGTGAAATGGCTAATGTTTTAAACATAAACAAAGAACAAATTATTGTTTCAATTTTCAGATGTCATGGATAGATTTCAGTCCTGAAGAGTTACTAAACTCAAACAGTACTTTACCTAAAAATTAATTTTCACTTCTATTGAATGTAGTACCGGTAAATTTCTAACCTTTCCAGTGCAGGCTGTATTTGATGGCACTTTCAGTTGCTGACCTAAAGCAGGGTTGACATGTGACATGTATTTAACTCATCATTGTTCAGTCAACGACAGCGCCGTACACATTGACCTATCATAAATGCAGTGCTTTGCATTGGTAATGCAAAACCAAGTTCCACTCCCAGTTGGCAAGGAAATGGCTGTTACTTTGTGGCAGCCATTTTGGATGAGACTAGATTTTTTTGGAAGTGTTCATTCACTAGAATGCTCCTCCTGTCTGGATCTGTTATTCTACATAAATCAATATCCAATTTTTAAACTGAACACATGGATAGTGGGAAATACTGTTTTTAATGTTCAAACTCAATATTTTGTATAATTATATTAGGCAGCAATTACAGCTTTATGCTTTTCTAAATGAATAGATTTTTATTGGGGAGGGTGTTGCAATGGGAGGGCTGTTTATTATTATTTATTTTCTTAAGAAAGTGGAGGAAAATAATTTTTTGTGTGTGTGCGTGCCTGCGTGTGTGTGTGTAGTTTCAATGGTTTAAGAGATATTTATAGTGGTCAAATTTCTTTCCATACTCTTACATTTTGTAAAGTGAGGTAGTAAAATTTTCACTTTCTAGTTGACTAATGGAATGACACCTGCTAATCCTCCCATAAGCATTGAGCGATGTCCCAGCATTGAAGCTACACAAATGATCAGTAGGGAGTAGCGTGAAAGAGTTTGATTTTCGGGAGACACATTTTATATTTTTCACGTTATATTGTGGGGAACAACACATAATACATTATTACAACACTAATACACACTTACACACTGTTACAATACTAACACACACTATTACAACACTAATACACACTATTACAAAACTAATACACACAATTACAATACAAATACAGTTGGGAGTATGGATTAGCTGAGTGGAGTGGGTGGATTAACTGTATGGTGTGGTTGGAGTAGGCGGACAGTCATTGTAGTCACAGGACAGTGTCTGACTCTCCCGGGACAACAGTCATGGTAGTCACAGGACAGTGTCTGACTCTCCCGGGAAAACAGTCGTGGTAGTCACAGGACAGTGTCTGACTCTCCCGGGACAACAGTCGTGGTAGTCACAGGACAGTGTCTGACTCTCCCGGGACAACAGTCATGGTAGTCACAGGACAGTGTCTGACTCTCCCGGGAAAACAGTCGTGGTAGTCACAGGACAGTGTCTGACTCTCCCGGGAAAACAGTCGTGGTAGTCACAGGACAGTGTCTGACTCTCCCGGGACAACAGTCATGGTAGTCACAGGACAGTGTCTGACTCTCCCGGGACAACAGTCATGGTAGTCACAGGACAGTGTCTGACTGTTCCGGGACAACAGTCATGGTAGTCACAGGACAGTGTCTGACTTTCCCGGGACAATAGTCGTGGGAGTCACTTTATGTGTAGAGCTAGTGAGATATGAAATAATAGTGTATTAATGGTATTCAATATTCATAGGGGTAGGTCGGTGCAACTTTTGTTAAAGACAAGGGGAGGGTCAGGTGAAAATATGTTTTGCATTGGGGAGGGTGGGGCGTTTTTGTTTACTGATACCCAGATTTTAATTCTATTGGGTATTCTATTGATACCCAGACCTCCCTCCATGTAGACTGTGTTCCAAATTATTATGCAAATTATATTTACACTAATTTCCTAAATAGTCTGGAAATGACAGTCAGTATAATTTTCAAGTCACCAACTGTTAAGGTGTAAGTTGAAGTTCACTGAACAAACCACCGAATGAAAAATTAATGCAATGTTCCAAATTATTATGCACAACATAGTTTCAAAACATTTTATAGGTTGTAAAGGAATGAAAATGGTAATTTGTTTAATTTATTTACTGAAGTCAAAATCAATTTCAATGAAACATCTTAAAAGATCAAGTTAAATGTTAACATAGGACA
Organism: Umbra pygmaea; assembly: GCA_016801145.1. Classification (NCBI taxonomy): domain Eukaryota; kingdom Metazoa; phylum Chordata; class Actinopteri; order Esociformes; family Umbridae; genus Umbra; species Umbra pygmaea. The sequence continues at coordinate 5,371 of JACXGM010038661.1, forward strand.
CATTCTTTGATATCACCTTCACAATGCTTGCATCCATTAAACTTGTGAGTTTATGGAGAGTTTCTGTTTTAATTTCTTTGTCAGAATAGCCTCCCAGAGCTCATAGATCTTTTGCTTGAGGATGTTCCAAAGGTTCTCAATAGGTAGAGGTCAAGGGATGATGGGGGCCACACCATGAGTTTCTCTCATTTTATACCCATAGCAGCCAATGACAGAGATATTCTTTGCAGCATGAGATAGTGCATTGTCATGCATGAAGATGATTTTGCTATGGAAGGCATGGTTCTTTTTTGTACCATGGAAGAAAGTAATCTGATAAATGTCTGGCAGTAACCTTGTGTACTCTAAATCAGCCACACATTTCACAGTAGGATGATCACGCTTATTGAAATATCTAATGTTTTCATACCTTGCCCAAGGATTGCACTATTTAACGCTTTTCCGCAGCAGAGAGATCCTTTTTCTTTCCCATATTGCTAATTATCACAGGTGTCTGAGATTGATTTCAGTGATCCAAAGAGCCCGGAGACACAATACCATCCATGAGTTTGATTGAAAAACTAAATATTTAGTGTTTATGACACTTAATTCCAATTTGCATTATAATTTGAAATGCTGTGTATATGGACCGAGTAAGTACTGAAAAAAACATCTTGTAACTGTAAATGTTGCATTGTTTTGAAGAAAAATCAACCTGTCATATTTGATAAAGTGGTTTACAGCAACTTAAGTATTGTTACATGTTGTATTGGTCTGGGATTTGATTCTGTACTAGGAAGTCTGTTTAGCCCAGCTGTTATAACCACTGTGTGTAGGGTCATTGATTTGCCGAAGGGCGAATCTCTGCCCAGCTTCTTCTGATTGACAGAACTTAATGTTTTCCTTTAGGGTACACCGATAATTGACTCAGTCCATGTTTTCCTCAATTCTTACATTTTATGCCCAGAGAAAATGCAGGTTCTACCACCACCATGAATTACAGTGAGAATCGAGTTCTCATTTCAGATGAGCACTGTTGCCATTGCATTCAGGTAGCATTTTGCATTGGGAACATAATTTTTAATTTCACTTTCATCTGACCGGAGAGCCTTTTGCCACCAACTTAGTCAACTTTTGCAGGAAATCCAAACAGTATTGAAATGATGAATATTCAGAAGTGAATTTCTCTGGATTAATATTGGCCTGCTTTGCAGAGCACCCTAGTGGGTTGAGGTCTTGGACCGTTTAGGCCAGTAGAGCGAACAGGATTTATCGAGCATGGAATGTCCTTTGTTGTCCTAAGTTGTTTGCCGCAACAAGCGCATCAGTGAACAGGACTGCTGAATTACATGTTTCGAGATGTCTGACTACACACCCAGGTAGTAAAGAGCCATTATTTCTTTTTGTTACCTCGCTGTTGGCTACCGCGATTCCTGCCATTCTCCTGTGAAGTTGCTCATCATTGAACTGTAAACAGGAGTTTTTTTTCGACTGGAAGTTTATTTGTTGTACCATTCTCTATAAACCTTGAGTGAGCATTACATCGAACATAATAGATCTGACTGACTAACTGGTTGCTAAGCGTTACAATTTGTCATTGCAAGACCTAGTTTACATCCATCCCACTTATTGCCAAGAGTTATTATTGTTCTTTACAGAACATGCTTTAGGCTTTGTTAATTGCCTATAAGTAAACAATTCATGTAACTGTAATAACTGTAGTCTCATATATTTGTTTCTAATATTTTCCCCCATACACTGTTACTTCCTTCTCATTTACATTCTGAAAGTCCATCCCCTGTCCACTGACACCATAAATATTTGTTTATACAAACTCTGTTCCACAGATGAGTGGATTAACGCTGTGCCACATTTGGTCTTTTATTCCTCTTTATTCCTTGAGGTTCTGGTTATATCTTTAATTTATTGTAGATGTTGTGGATTTCAACAGCTATTTGTCTGATTGTATATATTAACTACTCAGAGGGGCACCCAGGGAGATATTGACTCCTACAGTTGAAGGATGGACAACAAACATCAGTTATTATTTGGTGAGTTTAACCTTGCTTTTCACAATTTGTTGGTATTCAATATATGTAATTGCATTTTCTGCAATGGTGTGTGTACGGAACATTTTAGTTTGTTTAAAATGAACAATGAATTTACTTTTTTATTTGCCCTGTGTACAGACAATTTGAAATAAAATAGGATTAAATATAGTACATAGTATTTCTCCTAACCAGAAATTGTGAAGCTTGTAATAAGATTGTGGGATGCAAGGAGGAATGGAGACGGGTGCGAAGGGATGAGAAACCATTTAATAACCGGACGAAGATACCAAAACATATTTGTCAGCCACGATGAACAAAACATATAAGAATTTGAAAATACCACAGTACACACGCACATACTGAACATCAAACAATGAACGACAGTAACACAAACACAGGACCTTAAGTTAACAGGGTCTGACATGAGTGGCAACAGCTGTGTCGGGTTTGGTCTGAAACAGATCAATAGGTAACATTTATGAGGTTGATATGTTCTTCAACACAGAAAGCAAGACATAGGCCTATAACATGGAACGGGGCAGATGAGCCTTGCCTCACTACACGCTGACCAGTCTAGGATTGGTTCAGTGAGTGGATTCGTTCAGTGAGTCCTCCATGCCGCCGAAGTCCGTGCAGTAAGACTGCTGGCATAATAAATTTGTTTTTAATCCTTGCTAAATTTTATATCCATCAAATGAAATTTTGTAACCAAAACAGTAATATTTGCAAAAACTGATTTAAGTAACTAACTACTTTTCCAAACTGAATTCAATGAACCAAACTTAGAAGTATATCAAATCAATTATTACCCTGAAGATTTTCTATTTTATTTGAATGTAACAAACTGTTGTATTTCTGTTGCTATTGTAATTTATTTTGTCTTCTATATTGAAATGTAAGAATGCATAATATTGTTGAAGAGGTTTACATGCACTGAACAAAATATAAACGCAACACATTTGTTTTTTCCCCCATTTATCATGAGCTGAACTCAAAGATCTAAGACTTTTTCTATGTAAACAAATGGCCTTTTTCTCTCAAACACTGTTCACAAATCTGTCTAAATCTGTGTTAGTGAGCATTTCTCCTTTGCTGAGATAATCCATCCACCTCACAGGTGTGGCATATCAAGATGCTGACAGCATGATTATTGCACAGGTGTGCCTTAGGCTGGCCACAATAAAAGGCCACTCTAAAATGTGCAGTTTCATCACAGCACAATGCCACAGATGTCACAAGTTTTAGGGGAGTGAAACTGACAACTCACATGCAGTGATTTAAAGCCCCAACAAGTGGATCTGCAGCCTACCAAATTGTTTGTGATTCCTTAAACTGTGGAGCTGGGGGCTATTGCACAAAACCAGGATAAGGGATTAAGGTGGGATATTCAAGTTATCCTGGATGAATGTAGCCTTGACTTGGTTGCACAAAAGCAGGTTGAAATAAACCCAGCCAAGTAACCATGGAGATGTATTCTTTGCTGTTAGCCAGCTCCAGAGCAGAATTTTTGTACAGACTGCTGGGTCCCAAAATTCCGCACCGCACAGCGCAAAGCCAGGCTCTCACCATCCCATAGATGGTTTGTGTGGCACTGCACTTTTTTAGCATGTTTTTATATGCCGTGGGATATGCCAAATTACTAAATAAAGGCACTATTTGCCGTACTGTCAGAAGTGTGTGTTTGGCACACATCTTTATCACCTTCCCTGGCCACAGAAGAATGTGCCTCATCAAATAGGATTTCTACAAGATTGCAGGTAACATTAATTACAAATTTCAACAAAGTGTTCAGGAAAGGATTATTTGGATACTTTCAACTATTCAAAATGTCTTCCTTGCATTAAATATATACTGAATGGGCAACTTCCAGGATGACAATGTTATTGTGAGTGATCACCATTATCTAATGGTGAAACAGTTGTGTCCTAATGGGAGTGACCTCTTCCAGGATGACAATGGGATTGTGAGTTATCACCTTTATCTCATGGTGAAACAGTTGTGTCCAAATGGGAAGGATCTCTTCCAGGATGACAATGTTATAGTGAGTGATCACCATTATCTCATGGTGAAACAGTTGTGTCCTAATGGGAGGGATCTCTTCCAGGATGACAATATTATAGTGAGTGATCACCATTATCTCATGGTGAAACAGTTGTGTGCTAATGAGAGGGATCTCTTCCAGGATGATAAAGTTATTGTGAGTGATCGCCATTATCTCATGTTGAAACAGTTGTCCTAATGGGAGGGATCTCTTCCAGGAAGATAATGTTATTGTGAGTGATAACCATTATCTCATGGTGAAACAGTTGTGTCCTAATGGGAGGGATCTCTTCCAGGATGACAATATTATAGTGAGTGATCACCATTATCTCATGGCGAAACAGTTGTGTCCTAATGAGAGGGATCTCTTCCAGGATGATAAAGTTATTGTGAGTGATCACCTTTATCTCATGGTGAAAAATGTTATTGTGAGTGATCATCTTCATCTCATGGTGAAACAGTTGTGTTCTAATGGGAGGGATCTCTTCCAGGATGATAAAGTTATTGTGAGTGATCGCCATATTCTCATGATGAAACAGTTGTATCCTAATGGGAGGGATCTCTTCCAGGATGACAATATTATAGTGAGTGATCACCTTTATCTCATGGTGAAACAGTTGTGTCCAAATGGGAGGGATCACTTCCAGGATGATAAAGTTATTGTGAGTGATCACCATTATCTCATTGTGAAACTGTTGTGTCCTCATGGGAAGGAAATCTTCCAGGATGACATTGTTTTTGTGAGTGATCACCTTTATCTCATGGTGAAACAGTTGTGTCCTAATGGGAGGGAGGTCTTCCAGGATGATACAGTTATTGTGAGTGATCGCCATTATCTCATGGTGAAACAGTTGTGTCCTCGTGGGAAGGATATCTTCCAGGATGATGGTGTTATTGTGAGTGATCACCATTATCTCATGGTGAAACAGTTGTCCTAATGGGAGGGATATCTTCCAGGATGACGATATTCTAGTGAGTGATCACCATTATCTCATGGAGAAACAGTTGTGTTCTAATGGGAGGGATCTCTTTTAGGATGGAAATATTATAGTGAGTGATCACCTTTATCTCACGGTGAAACAGTTGTGTCCTAAAGGGAGGGATGTCTTCCAGGATGATAAAGTTATTGTGAGTGATTGCCATTATCTCATGGTGAAACAGTTGTGTTCTAATGGGAGGGATCTCTTCCAGGATGATGAAGTTATTGTGAGTGATCGTCATTATCTCATGGTGAAACAGTTGTGTTCTAATGGGAGGGATCTCTTCCAGAATGATGTTATTGTGAGTGATCACCTTTACCTCATGGTGAAACAGTTGTGTCCTAATGGGAGGGATCTCTTCCAGGATGACAATATTATAGTGAGTGATCACCATTATCTCATGGTGAAACAGTTGTGTGCTAATG
>JACXGM010038662.1:0-10779 GCA_016801145.1 Umbra pygmaea
ACAGGAAGTCACGTGGTTATGACACAGGAACTAGCATACTTTTTCAAAAACTGCTGATACATAACGTGAGGTACAAGGTAATGGAGCTTTTTATTCATTGTCCTGTTTCTTTAGAAATAAACAATGGAGAAATAGAGTCTTTAAACGCTTCCGATTTCAATTTATTCGCTTTTAAAGTCACCCCTATACTGAATGGAATAAATGGAATGCTAACGTGAGCTGATAGCCTGGTAGCATCTGAATCGCCCCATACTAGCTTCGACTTCCGGATGAAAGCCTACCCCCTTGGTTGTAATCACCTCCCCGCACTCGCGTTCTCCTTTGTCATCACTACATTTACAATACATTTATATTTTTCCCCTTCATTATGGAAATATTATAGAAACTCCATCTTTATGTCTTTCTTTAACTGTGTTTATTAACAACTTATTCCATCGTCCATCATATAATGAGTTGCACAGGCGGAAATCGCGAGGTGGTTGGTGAAAATACAAAAAAATTAAAAAGCATGGGTAAAATTAATTACATGATATATACTTTATATAAATGTTTGTGAAAGTACTAGTAAAACAATACAAATGCAAACAAATGCAAAATATGATTAGAAACATTTTGAGCCCCCCTCCGTCGCCGCCTCACAGTGGTTTGGTCCTGGCTCGTAATTCGTAATTGAGCAATAGTGGAGTGTTTTCGGAGCGAGAGAAAATCCGCTCCTGGCAAATTCATGCAACTCCGCTCCTCGCTCTGCTCCCACTCCGCACCGCTCACATACTCTGATGGGCAGTGGATAAGATAAATAACATGCGTGGTGCTACATGTAATAGCACCGTTAATGGGTATTGCCTTGCCAGTGTATGGGTGATTGAAACTTTTGCACTTATGCGTATACAAGCACTGGGCACACCTGCCGCATTTATAGCTACCATCTGGCATACTAAAGAAAGATGTAATAGGTAATGGACATGTTTCATTTTTCACCAGGCCGTCTCTTAAGTTTGGGGCACGCTTAAAGACAAGCTTGGGTTTTTCTGGGAAGACCCTGATTAAGGGTCAGAATCAATAACATGCCAATGTTTGTAAACCAATTTTCTGAATTCTGATACAGCTTTTCAAAAAAAGGTCCATGTTTATTCCTCCTAAGCACCGTAATGCCTCTCTTGACACCTACTGCCGTCTAGTTGAGCACAATGTAAAGTGTCTATGGAAAAAGAAAAGAGAATATAAAGTGTACAACAATCTGTCTAAAGAGGAAAGAGAAGCCATAACTGACTTGGATAAGGACTATAATACTGTGGTGCGACCTGCTGATAAGGGGGGAGCTGTTGTTTTGCTAAAAGTTGGGGATTACGAAAATGAAATTAAAAAACAGTTAAGTGATTCAACATTCTATGAAAAGTTATCCTCTGATCCTACTAATAGTTTAAAAATGCAGATACATTCACAATTAGAACATCCAGTAATACCTGTATTTTACACCCTCCCGAAAATACACAAGGGTTTAGACATCCCTTTAAAGGGAAGACCTATTTTAGTTGAAATCTTTTGTTATCTCTGACAACCTGTTGCTGGCCACTTTTGATGTTTAAAGTTTGTACACAAATATTCCACATGATGGGGGCCTTGAATCACTCCAGTATTTTCTCTCTTTTAATGCGACTGAGCCAAAGCCTAGCACTGAATGCATATTAGACTTAGCTAATATAGTCTTGACCAATCATTTTTTTCGTTTCCATGATGAGTTCTATATACAGAAGAAAGGCACAGCCATGGGAAGCAAAATGGCTCCAAACTATGCCTGCTTATTTATGGGTCTATTTGAAAACCACTATGTGCTGCATCAGAGAAACCATTTTTATCCCAAGATATTATTCTACAAGCGGTATATTGATGATATATGTCTAATTACTGATTGCACAGTAGCTGAAATAATAGGCTTTCATGAGTATCTTAATTCCTGCAATGAACATTTGAAATTCACTTTGGAATATGACAAATATTGCATTAGTTTCTTGGATGTTCAGGTATACATAGACGGAACGATTATAAAAACTGATCTTTTTCGCAAGCCCACAGACCGAAAAACTATTTAGCTAGTTTTCATCCTAGACCCCTGGTCAAAAGACTACCGATCAGTCAGTTTCATGGTGTGCGCAGAATATGTAGCGATAACATATCCTACTCTTTGCAGGCTGCGGACTTGACTAAGAGATTCCTCATTAGAGGGCACAAACAAGACTGGGTTGATTTGGCTAAAACAAAATGAATGTCTTTGATAAAGAAATGCACAAAGGATCTAAATAAATCCCCCTTATGTTGCATAAACTTCAAAAAATTGGTTTACAAACATTGGCTGTTGATTCTGACCCTAAATTAATGAGGGTCTTCCCAGAAAAACCCAACTTGTCTTTAACCGTGCCCCAAACTTAAGAGACCGCCTGGTGAAAAATGAAACACGTCCATTACATCTTTCCTTAGTATGCCAGATGGTAACTATAAATGTGGCAGGTGTGCCCAGTCAGGGGCGTAGCACAAGATTCTGGGCCCTATGCATAGGCATTCCTGATGGGCCCCCATGTTATAAATATAAAATATATTCCAGACTTTTCAAGGGCCCTCTCTCCCCTTGGGCCCTGGTAATTAGTATTGGTTTTACCCCCAGTCCGACGGCCCTGTGCCCAGTGCTCGTATACGCACAAGTGCAAAAGTTTCAATCACCCATACACTGGCAAGGCAATACCCATTAACGGTACTATTACATGTAGCACCACGCATGTTATTTATCTTATCCACTGCCCATGTGGTCTAGCATACGTAGGCAAAATAACAAGAGCGCTACGGACCAGAATTAGTGAACATAGAAGCACTATCAGAACAGGGGATGAGCGTAGTCCTGTCGCCGCTCATTTTAAACTGGCTGGACATAATGTAAGCACCCATAAATATATTGGGGTGGAGCATGTCAAAAAACAACATAGAGGGGGAGATCACGACAAAAGGCTTCTCCAAAGGGAAACCTTTTGGATCCACTATTTAAATACAATGTCTCCCCATGGTCTAAATGTAGAATTTGACATAAAACCATTTTTATATTAATATTGCAGAAAATGGTTTGTCTCTGTTTTTGCCTAACAATGGGTTTGATTACAAGTGTGAGTTTAGGAGTTTAAGTCTTTTAATGTGTAAGGTATGAGTACATGGAATTGTTCTACAAAAAATTCCCTTTTTTCATTTTCTTCTCTGGACATAATGCTATGTACTTTATTGGGGATATACTACTTCAACAGCCGGTTTTTTAAGTTGTATACGTTTTTGCAAATCCATTTATAAGTTTTCTCCTAATTGATTTGTGAATGATTGCTGTGAGGTTATTTAGGCCTTTTTACACCTAATTATATTATTGGTAATTGAAACCACATGTGGGGTCAGTTGATTGTGAGGCCTCAATGTGAATATATACCCCTTTTGTCAAATGTATTCATCATTTGCCTGAAGAAGACCCAGCAGGGTCGAAACTTATCTGTACTAGCATTTGTGCTATTTATTAAATATGGGTGCATAATACAGTGTTGCGGACAATATATACTTTTTTACCTTAGTATTTCTCATTTGTCCTGCACCTGTCGTATGGTGGTTTGTGCACACTATTTTTTATTTATACTAAATTATGTATATTGTCATCCTTGAACCAATTCTAGTTTCAAGGGAAGCAATAATATTAAAGACTGCATGGCATGGTGAGATCCAATAACTCTCGCAGTGAACACCCTCTGTGCATACATTCTACAATCCAAAAATGTTGTTCTGTTGTGCGTGTCAGACTAAAAACCCTTTGGCTAAATTGACACGACCCGCCCATTTTCGCTCCTGTTGCCATTTCCCAGCATGCTTTACTGCACGTTTTCTTCTTAAGAATTGTTTGTTTTCAGGTATGTTCTGCTTTATGCATTCATGTATTGATTACTAAATTATAATATTAATCTTTACCTCTCAAACGAAATAGAAAATGTAGGTTTTTAAATTTATTGCAACCATTACTGAGAAGAGTGTTCCCATCTATGTACTGTAGTTTAGCGATCTTGTTTAATGTATTCCACCAACGTAGTTCTCTTCACGGTGAGTTGTGGGTAATAAAATATTACCCTTGTTGGAAATTCTAATTTGTAAAAATACAATCTTGAAGTCACTGTCAGTGTGGCATACGAAAGCTGTAAACACTCCTGCCGCATTTCACTACTGAAGGCAAATCATACATTTTCTTTTAATTTAATTAGGTTTTTGTGATTAAAACACTGTCCGTTTAGACATTGGTTAAACCTAATTTTTTGGCTTTTTAGTAGAGTTTACCTAATAATTTAACTCACACTAAAATGTTTATTTCTAGTTTTTCCCAACGTAAAAAAGACAAGAAGTTCGCTAAACCTACAAAAAGTGGTTGGAAAATGTTGTCTTAATTTTTTTAAGTTATATATAAGTAACAGTTTTTACAGTGCACACCGTTGCCTCTTCGTGAGGTATTGTAAGTATCCTTTCTTCTTACTGAGCATATATTCTTGGATTGTTATTCTGGCCTGACCCGTGCATTGTTTATTCAGTCTTTTGTTTTGGATTAGCCTCTGTACCTTCGCCTATATTCTTGGATTGTTATTCTGGCCTGACCCGTGCATTGTGTATTCAGTATTTTGCCTTGGATTATCCCCTGTACCTTCGCTTGATCCTTCCTGCCTTGTTTCTGTATTTTCTGCCTGTATGAGAACCTGATTAAGTGTACCGTACTCAGCCTGTCTGATTTACCTGGATTTGCTTATGGAACTCTGCCTTTCTGACTGCCTGGATTTTGAATAAACATCATTATTAACCTATTCTGGGAGTATCGTTACACCTGTGTCAGAGGCTGGGAACATGTAGCCCCTTGGATAGTCAGTCTGAGCCGCGCAACGTAAATGTTACATTATAGTTGTTATAAAATGAGTTATCTGCCCCTAAGAGGCCAATAAAATCTGAATTTAGGCCATACCTCGTGGTGTGAGTGGCGTGGACAGCTAGTCTGTCCTGGTACTGATGAAGTCAGGTCGTCTGGGTGTGTCTCTAAACCCAGAGTTTGTTCTGTCATTACTGCTGAAATGAACCTTGAGTGCTGACAGGACATTGGAGTGGTTGTATGACACATGGACCATAACTAAATATGCATTAATGTAGTGGGTCTTGTTAATGTCTCTATTAACAAGACCCCTGTTAGGGACAATATATGTTTTTGTCACTGTGTTGGTCTGTGGTAATCACATGTAGTGAGGTTAAAAATACCTGTAGCGTGGATCATCTTTTCGTGTATCCAGCGTTTGGTTTAGAGTCACACAAAATAAATACAGTACATACCTGCCCTGTGTTCTGCCCAGATAAAAACATCTGGTTCTTAAAAGTCACCTGTGTAACAATATATAGTAGGAACCATTGTTTAGTTTTAGACATGTTTTAGTGTGACACTGCATGTGTAACCAGACTGAGCAGAATGTACCTTACACGCCGAAGTTATAACCCAGTGGGGTGAAACAGTAAGAAGATTGCACTGTTCTTGTGATTAAATAAGCAACTTTAACATGGTGACAGCGGTAGAGGACTCGGTCTGAGTACGTGCAAGTTTTCTCTGATCAGAAGAGTTAACTGATGCTAGTTTGAGCCGCTAGCATGTGGCTGCTGCGTGATTCCATGGAGGGACTTAAGCCGCCACAAACGTTGTGTTTGGATTCCAGCAACCTTTCTAAAACATGGAAGAATTGGAGGAAGGAGTTTGCTCTTTATGTGGATCTGGCAATGGCTGAAGCAGATGATAAACAAAAGGTAAAACTGTTCAGCTATCTTATCGGCGAGAGCGGCAGGGAACTGTTGGACACCCTAATGGCCAACACAGCTAAGGATGCATGGAAGATAGAGGACAATATCACAAAGTTTGATGATCACTGCAACCCCAGCGTGAACGAGATTGTCGAAAGCTATCGTTTCTTCTCGAGAAAGGAGAGAGCCAGTGAAAATATAGACAGTTATGTCACTGAACTGAGACTGCTGGCCAAAACATGCAACCTTGGGACATTGAGAGACTTGCTCATTTGTGATAGGATTGTGTGTGGTGGTAACAACACGATCATGAGAGAAAGACTGCTGCGGGAGAAAAACTTGACACTTGACACATGTTTGCAACTGTGCAGAGGCGTGGAGCTCTCCAAGGAGAACGTTAAAACCATCACAGAGTCAATGGTTGAAGAGGTGCATGCCGTGTAAGGAGCACAGTACCAGTGGAAAGGTAAGAACACAGTGGAGTGTAAATTCTGTGGAAAAACACATGAAAGAAATAAACAAAAATGTCCGGCGGTCGGAAAGAAGTGTGCAAAGTGTGGCAGAGAGAACCACTTTGCAGCCAAATGTAAAACTAAACCAGACCAAAGGAGGAAGAAAAATGTGAGCATAGTAGCAACAGAACATGTGAGTGATGAATATGAGGATATAACATGTATCACCGTCACAGACACTGAGATAGTGGATGCAGTGGAGACAGACTCAGGCAAAGATGCAGACCCAGAGAGAGTACAGGATGAGAAAGAAAACAACACTGTTAAAGACGACACTCAGCTTCTCTATGCTGGCATGCTACTAGGCAAAGACATTCCAAATAGACTGTGGTGCTAGTTGCAACATCATCCCCATTAACCTGCAGAATCCAGACATGAAACTGGAACACACTAAAAGTGTACTAGTCATGTACAACAAAAGCAAGCTGAGGCCAATGGGGAAATGTAACATTAAAATAAAAAATCCACAAAATCACAAGCAATATTGCTTGGAGTTCCAAGTGGTAAATACGGACGGTGCAGTGCCTCTGCTGGGTAGGAAAGCCAGTGAGGCAATGAAACTGATTGAAGTACACCGTGAGAACATAATGAGTATAGACAGTATAATCACAGCAGGAAAACCTACAACAGGGCAGTGGACAATGGAACAAATCAAAACAAGTTATGCTGACGTGTTCACTGGAGATGGTTGTCTGGGAGGAAAATACAAAATGGAGGTGGACAGCACAGTGAAGCCAGTGCAGCTGCCAAAGAGACTGGTTCCAGTGGCCCCGATGAAACCACTGAAGGAAGGGCTTAGAGACCTTCAACACAGAGGGATAATCACTCCCGTAGAATGTAGCGCAGACTGGATCAATGCTATGGTGGTAGTACAGAAAAAGAATGGCAAGCCAAGAGTCTGTATTGATCCCAAACCCTAAAGTGCAGTCACTTCCCACTTCCAACCAGGGGCGGACTGGCCATCTGTGTGATCTGGAGAATCACAGAATGGCCGGTACTCCAGGACGGCCGGCGGGCCGGCCCACCACCCGCCACACACACAGTCGTCACCTGTTTTTTTCCCCCACTAATCTGGTTACCGATACCAGTAGGCTACTTGGTATCGGGCCGATACTGGGCATAAGTACTCGTACTTGTACTTGTGAAAAAGGCCCGACACTCCAAGCCGTACTTCCTCCACATTTAAGAGCGTTATGCTGCGCAACGCTTTACAGCCCTATGCATATATTTCATATTGATGATAACGACAGTCTACTTCATCATTCAGAGACCATGCTTATAAAGCTGAAAAACTATTTATTGCTATTTAAAAAAGAAAGAAAAGCAATTTAATTGTTTCTAAAATGCATAATAATTCCAAAGACCAAGCCACATGTTTGCTTTTGAAAAAAATATTTTCCTCAGCAGTAGAGTTCAAATGGCGAAATACGAAATCGTTTTTCTCATTGCTATTTTCATGTAGCCTAATATTTGTAAAATTATAGGTAAAAAATATTGGAATCCTCAAGGAAATGCGCACATTTAAGTACGGGAACGAACAAAGGATGCAAGTTATTATGCCATTCGGTGCATACTATAACTGTAGCAAACGGCATGAGGAACGCCCCCGGAGCTCTGAAAGCCACCTTCAGCGAGATCCGTAGTTTGCAAAACTTCTGGGTGAACAAAATAGTGGTATTTCTGAGTTCTGACATACTAACGTTAAGAAATATACCTTAAAGGAAATGCGATGTAGCCTATTTAATTTTCTTTAATAGATTACAGTGATAGTATACAGCTAATTGTGTAGGCTACCGATTATAATAAAACAATCAAATACCTTAACAGAATAATATATGATTAGGTAAGTATCCCTGTTTTGGAAAAAGTCACTTCAAACAGACATTCTCATCTTACACAAAACGTCTGCAATGCTTAGGGCAAATTCTAACACAAACGGCTATTGCGTTCGCGTTTACAAATGTGTTTCTCTCACTTTAGCTAAATAGGGAAGGAGACTTAAACCATTGACATCTGTAATAAATATTACACATTGACCAGCAATGTGTACGATGTTCTTCTAGATATGTAGGAATATTTACTTTTCTATATTTAAATTGGCTGATCAACATCTAGGAAATAGCAGATTTTAGCTTTATAATTGTGAGATTTGGCATAGTTCTTAAAAGTACTTGTATCGGTACTCTTATCGGCATTCGGCAAGTACCCAAAATGAAATACTCTTTACATGTACTCGTTCCATAAAAAGTGGTGTCGGCCCATCCCTATTTGTAATGGTTGTAATGTAGATGTGGTATTATTATTTGTGCAGTAAGATTAATTACTGCATAATTTAATTAAGATTTTTAAGTAATAAATTAATTTTAAGACAGAATATATAATCTATTCCTTGCTATCTTGGAATAAAACCAGTTTTTTTCAGGTTGATCTTAGACCAAGAGCAGAGAAAGAAACCCACTCCAGCTAAACTTTAAATTACTTTAAGCGCCCCAAGTCAAACAGCCACAACCTAGAGTTTTTTTTTCATACCACCCTCAGAAGAAGCCAATACCTGAGAGTACAGAGTGTTTAAACACAAAGATGGCACAGACAGAAAATGGGTTACATACTGAAGAGAACCATACCCTGTATTGTGCAGTATGTTTAGCATTTGCCAAACTGAAACCAGTCCCTTCATAAGTGGAATGCAGGACTGGAACCATATCAGTCAAAGAATTGAGGAACATGAAAGGAGCAACATGCACAGAGGTTGTGCTGAGGTATATTTTTTGAGGGCATCTAAATCAGATAAAGCCAGCCTGCTACATGGTCGCCAAATTGTGGCTCACAGAGATCAATTTAGGAAGAGATGGCAGGTGTTAGAAAGAGTAGTAGAATTGGTGATGTTCATAGGAAAGAGAGGACTGAGCTACAGAGGACAGAAATCTGAGGCAGCCGACACTCTAGATGACCACAACATTACCACAACATTACCACGGCAACTTCCTAGAGCTCATCATTCTTCTAAGGAAATATGATGTATGTTTGAAGGAATATCATTTGGATAATATAATATCATGAGTCACAATTAATATATTGTGACACTCATGCCAGGCGGCAGGCGTTGTTGTTGTTGTTGAGTTTCCGCACGCTGATTGCTTTGGGCCGGGCCTAGTCAAATTCCAGGGCCGTTTTTTTGTCCCAGTCCGTCCCTGCTTCCAACCATTGAGGACATCTTACCAGACTTGTCAAACGCTAAAGTGTTCACAGTGTGTGATGTCAAGATTGGATTCTGGCATGTACAGCTGGAGGAGGAGTCCAGCTATTTGCCACTCCATTCGGACGGTATAGATTGCTGAGGATGCCAGTGGGGATAAGTCCGGCCCCTGAAATATTCCAGAGGAAAATGACTCAACCGTTGAATAATCTACCTGGTCTGTACATTATTGCAGATGACATCCTGATCACAGGACAAGGGGAGACAGAAGAGGAAGCGGAACGGGATCACGATTCAAAACTAAAACAGTTTCTAGACAGATGCAGGGAAAAGAACATAAAACTAAATGCAGAAAAATTCAGACTGAGACAGAAGGAGACCACATACATTGGACACCGCTTGACGGCAGATGGACTGAAAGCAGATCCTGAAAAAGTGCGTGCCATCGGACAGATGCCAGCACCATCGCATGTAAAAGCAGTGCAGAGGCTTATAGGTATGGTTAATTACCTCACCAAGTTTTGCCCTCACCTCTCAGACCAATGCAAGGTATTGAGAGACCTGACACACAAAGACAGTGAGTGGACATGGACCACAGAGCATGAGGAGGCATTCATTAACCTGAAAGAGAAAATAGTGAATGCTCCAGTATTGAAATATTATAATCCAGATGAGGAGCTGACAGTACAGTGTGACGCTTCAGACACAGGTTTGGGCGCAGCACTGATGCAAATGCAGCCCTAAATCACATGAAATACAATCTGAGGGAACTATTTTGTAAAACCAAAATATGTGAAATATGAACGTATGAGAGGGTCAATTACGTTTGTAGGGAACTAAATTGAACACTCAAATAACGTTAAATAAGAACATATGAATATCATGACGTAGCATGTAAATAGGAGAGTATGCAGACAGGCGATTGTCTGTGTTTGTAATGTTAACCCTAACCTTAATTCTAACCTTAACCTCAGTAACGTCATATCTAACCTTAACCGTTAGTAACGTCATGCCTAACCTTAACCGTTAGTATCCTCTTACCTAACATTAAAGGAATACTTCACCGCTGGACAGATTAATATATATTTCAAATGGGTCTTTTATGTATTAGAACTCTTATAAAGTTTATAAGTTGGTGCCTTCTGGTTCAAGAAAAGCCAGAAAATGTAGTTTGGGTGAAATTGGATGAAATACAACAACTCCCAGAATGCACTTGCTTCAGTGCTCTACGAAGCCACTCCC
>JACXGM010038663.1:0-10779 GCA_016801145.1 Umbra pygmaea
CCGTACGCAGCCCAGTGGAGTGCTTCTCTCTGGGGTAGAAGAGTGTCCGTGGCCCCTGTGGTTCTCCTGTTCTACGCCGGTGTCCTGCTGTAGCCTGTTGCTCCGAGAATCAAACTGAGAAACCAGCTCTGGGAAATATGAGACAGGCCGAAGTCTGGCAGCAACACAAACACACACACCGGCTGTCCCGGGGTGGGGGGGGTTGTCGAGTCTTGTTGCATATCTGTCACCCCCACCCCCTCCCCCAAAGATCTCTGGCTAAAGATAGCCTCTGAACAACAGTATCCTGGATGTTTTGAGTGAAGTCTGGAGGAGAGCTCAGCCCCATCTAGTGGCTATGGAGGTGTATTACCAGGAATCAACCTCATTGGTCTGTAGTGGTCTAAGCAGCCCTCAGTCTGTAGACGACAACACCAGAGGCTACTGGTTGTTCAGCCATTAACAAGTCATGTGTATCAACAGTCCAGGGTCACGGCTAGTCAAGTGGGGAAGGTCGTCATCAAGAACCGGGGTGAACAGTGGTCCTCATCTGATCCTACTGGATGTTCAGGGTTTTGATCTCTGACACACCTGGTTTAGTTAATCATGTCCCAGTTGGTAGGATTGAAGAGAGCTGCCACTGGCTGACAGGTGTTTGAGGGTGTGAGTGTTATGTAAGGAACATTAAATACCTTTTGACACCAACAGAATAATTTGCGTTTGTGTAGATGAGTGTCTATGTGTATGTTATTGGCAAGAAATATTAGTTCTTATCCATCTTGTCTGGTCGAAAACTGAAAAGATTAAAATAAAACTGTATTTCCCCTATATTCTGGGGAAAAAAGAGTGAATTTGATGATAAAAACTCTTACCAAATGTTAAGCACTAGGGCTGTTCCATGGAACTGGTAATATTGTGAAACTGAAAAGATTAAAATAAAACTGTATTTCCCCTATATTCTGGGGAAAAAAAAGGGAATTTGATGATAAAAACTCTTACCAAATGTTAAGCACTAGGGTTGTTCCATGGAACTGGTAATATTGTGAAACTAAATTGGAACAAATCCTACAAGCTAGTCGGCCAGGACACGAAAACTAAAAAGAAGTAGGAGAACACTGTGGGGAGATTCTGCAGAGCAGGTAAGCAGACCCAAGAGTCTTTCTGAACTGGAACAGTCTCCAAGAAAGATTAAGGAAAACATCCAGAGTGAAGAATAGAAAGACTAGCTGGATACAAAAATATTTTGAAAGTAGTCACCAGTATATATTTTATTAAGTAATAAATGTCAGTGTGTGAAAACTGTAGAAAATGCAAATAAACAGTAATCATATATAAACATGTACAGAAGGGTGTCATGTTTCACTTTTTAGAGGTCAGATCAACTACTTTTTAAATAAACATTCAATGTAACAATTGTTTTCCAGGGCTGCCAAAACTTTTGGATACAGCATTTATTTGTGTGTACAAGAGGACGTGGGTGTCCATAGGACAGAAAGCCTTGGTGATCGATCCCCTTTCTCCTTCAGCCATCTCCTTCCACACACACATTAAACATACATGTCATTTAAGCCATGTATTGTCAAGGTCACAATTCGAAGACACAGAGACACACACACAGACACACACATTGCCATTTCTAACAGCTGGAGATGTTCATATGTTTAGGTATTTTGCTGCCAGTCTCTCCTGTCCGGTGTAGCTTTCTTGTGCCTGGTGCTTACAATACCACAAACCAGAATGACACATGTCTACTACTGTTTTCTCTCTGCCTGCATGAGGACACGGTGGCTTAAACAAATGTGCTATTATTAGTAAGTAGTACCAGCTACAGCTATTAGGTCAGTTGTATTCAAAGTTTAGTGCTGACCAGAAACTGCAGTGGGGCCGCCCAAAATTCATGAAAATATCAACAAAAGAAACAATTTACTTTTGGGGGAAACAAAGAATTAACAGCAGTGATTATAACATGGGACAATATATCCTAGCTAAAAGAATGGGGATCCCTGCCTAACCTTTTTAAAATACAGCTGTATCAGGTAACAATGTCAGTGATGCATTGTAGTAAATTGTGTTCACAATGGAATTCCATAACTAATAAACAGGAACTGAGGCCACTGAACTGTGATTAATGTGTGTAATAGATGACAATGTTAAGTGCAGGTCTGTGTGTACATGCACAGTGAATAATTTTTATTGACCCATGTGTTTGTCCTCTTTTCCTGACTGACAGAATTTCAGACTCATTTCCTCTTCTCCTTATCTCTCCTTCCCTTAACTCTGTCATTCACTTCCTGCTTCATCCCTATATTTTGTGAAGGGGGATAGTACAGATTTACAGAGAAAAGAGGTGTTGTTGCACTTATGTAAACAACAGAAGCCTAGAAGTTATTATTCTAAGGGGAGCCATTAAGTAAAATGATAGCAATTAAGTGAACGGTAAACAGACATTTAACACATAATCACAGTGATAGCTAGCACTAAAGATGTTAGTAATTACGTGTGTGGAACAGAAAGTGTAACTCGATGAATGGTGTGTGCATTCAAATTCACAGCTATACTACACTCACCGGCCACTTCATTAGGTACACCTGTTCAACTGTTTGTTAACGCAAATGTCTAATCAGCTAATCAAGCCAATCACGATCTGCTGAAGTTCAAACCAAGCAGCAGAATGGGGAAGAAAAGTGACTTTGAATGTGGCAAAGTTGTTGGTGCCAGACGGACTGGTTTGACTATTTCAAAAGGTGCTGATCTAGTGGACTTCTCCCTGACAAACATCTCTAGAGTGTACAGAGAATGGTCTGAAAAAGAGAAAATATTGAGTGAGCGTCAGTTCTCTGATCAAAAATGCCTTATTAGGGATGCACAGATTCCGATACTATGATCGGAAATGTGTCCGATACTGGCTTAAAAGACAGGATCGGGTATCAGGATACAGAGTCCGATACCATGATCCGATACCATGTCCTAATAACGTGGAGTAAACACAAGAATTGTTATAGTGATGGGTCGTTCAGAACTAAAAAAAGTCAACCATTATTTTACATGTAAACTTACTGCATTAAAGGAACACTCCAGCCATCAAACACATCAACATTTTTTCCAGGTCATATTTCTGAAACCCTAGTAAAAAACAACAACTTTTTAATGAGTTCTGAAGTTCCCAAACCGGCCACCGTAAGATCATGATTTTGTATTCAGTTTATATCACTGAGTTAATGTTTGAAATTACAGCAGGTGGGGCTCAGTTGTATTCCTATCTCGTTATGGTCATGACCTTGAATCTTGTTGATTGGATACTAAAAGTGCATACTTTGTGCAGGAATAATACGCATTGTATTCTTCCGTAAATAGCTACATAGCTATATACAAAGAGTTAAAGCATTTTATTTAACAATGGTGAGTGCAAGTGAAGAAATACCTGAAGTGCTGGACGATTTCAACTTTAATCAAGTATTATTGATTGGTAACATCCAAACATACTTTGATCTGGAATACAGTGTGGAAGAAATATGGGAAGGGCTCCTGCACAACCTTATTGGTAGAATCTTTCTAGCTGCTGTTTTGTTACTCTCCACCGGGTTTCATGCTGTTGATGGGAACAAGAGGGAACAAGGTGTTTTGGAAAAATCAACAAGGCCCAGGCTGAAAACCAAACTATTACAGGTAAGGAGCTGATTACCATTATATACCTGGCTGGTGTTGTGTAAATACTTTGAGGAACGGACGTAAAATGAATAGAAATGCCTCACAGAATACTGCGAACTCTGGTCTATTTGATTCCAGGTTGTTTGTATACTTTTTGGTGGAATTGTTTGGAAATAATGAACGAGATACGAGTTATAATAATTTGTGAGTAGCTAACTGGCTAAGTAATTCATTTTCTGGGGTTCTCAGTCAAACAATCAGCCTCCCTGGATGTAGCAATTAGCTCCAATGTAGTTAGCTGTGATTGTGTAAATACTTGGAGGAATGGACGTTAAATGAATAAAATGCCTCACAGAATACTTCGAACTCTGTTCTATTTGGAGCCAGGGGGCTTGTATACTTTTTGGTAGAATTGTTGGGAAATAATGACCAAAATACGAGGTATAGGCCTAGTAATTTGTGAGTTGCAAACCGACTAATTAGTTTGTTTCCTGGGGTTCTCAGTCAACCAATCGGTCTAACTGGATGTAGCAATTAGCTTCAATGTAGCTAATTGTGATTGTGTGATTTCCTGAAGGAATAATTGTAAAATGAAAAATAATCTGTGACAGCTTCAGGCTAAATCTCTACCTAATGAAGTGATATAGGGCTTTTAACTCGGGGATGATATAGGCCTTTTTCACATTGAACGTTCTGTTGTTGAAACTGGGTAATAACGCGGGATCACGGTAGCAGTATATTTAAATAACCCTTACCTGATGGCTGCTACCGCGAGATCACGTGAGATCCCGTGAGATCACACACAGAGCACAACATGTGTAGCCTTGCAGCCAAGAGTAGCAGCCATCAGGCAAGTGTTATTTAAATATACTTATGGTGTACTTACAAATTTTTCAATCCCTCGTTTTATAAGTACAGAATCTAATTGTACTACTGTAAAAGTTTGGTAACATTCCCAGCATTATTAGTGGGGTTATTTATGAGATACACAATTGGTTCCAATAGCGCCTGCAATAAGCCATTCGGCTGATGGATCTAACTCGACCAATGTTATAACAACAGAAAAAAGCTTACGGGGGGATGTTTGGCTCAACGTCAAGGTGCAAAGGACCCTAGGGTTATATTATTCTGAACCATCACTTTAAGTCAGCAATCATAGCTTGTCTAGGTGGTCGCCTTGACAGCAAAGTGCTGCGGGAAACCCTGGGACTATAAACCAAACTGTATCTTATGAACATTCACTGGAATATCTGAACTACGAAGGTGGGTTAGAATGCCAGAACCTTCTAATGAGTTTTGGTGGGATGGGCTATTAGGATGGGCTGGTAGGATGGGCTGGTAGGATGGTCAACTCTGCTGGCGCCACAGGCATAATGACAAGGTGGTTTTGGTTGCAGCGCAGGATCCCTCTGGAAGCGTAGTGCCTTGGTGCTTCCACCTATATTATCACTTTCCCCTTCTCCTTTGTATCCTTTACCCAGACATGGTCACCTGGTGTCAGTCTTGTGAGTTGTTGGGCTCTGTGTCTTTTGTTGAAGTTCCAGCTCAATCTCTGTCTCTTCTTCTGTTCCTTCACTTTGAGTTTGGCTCAATGTCCGGAACTGTTGTTCTGAGCTGCCTGTCCATTGACAACTGTGCTGGACTGTAACCGTTGGCGAGTGGTGTGGCTCTGTAAGCAATGAGGGCCAAAATACGGGTATTTTCTTTCTAGAAGAGGCCTTTAACTCTCTGCACGGCACGCTCTGCCTCTCCATTGCTCTGAGCATATCTGGGGCGGGACGTTGTGTGTGTGAACTAGGGATGGGCATGATTAATCGACGATCGATAATTGATCATTAAGAATTTTGTCGATCACGTTCAATTGTTATCGATTAAACTAACGCAGGTTGCATTGCGTATAAGTTTTTTTTAAGCCATTGAAAGAATTTTACTGTGGCAGCAATTAAACATTTTACCACCCAAGGGCAATACTCAGTTACCTGCAAGTTTCCGTTTTGATTTCAAAAGTAATCATGACGAGGAATCAGGTTCCCCGGGCAGAGTATGTGAGTGCTATCGGCCCAGAGAGCTCTTGCTCAATATCGCTCCAGTCGCGCTCACTTCACATGGTCAGGACATTCCCAGCCTAATGAGCCTCTATGTGTGTAGGTTACTTCCCTGCAGATGAGTCTTTATGCAATATGAAAAGACAGGCTATCTCTCGCAATTTAAAGACTATTGTATGCGTGCAAATGCGAACAGAAAGGAACGAGGTGCGTACACGATCTACTGGTTAGACCGAGTTATAAAACTATCAATTAAAACATTTAGTTCATTGTCTTTGTATTACGTTATAGCCTATAGCCTTTCGTTGTGTGACCACATGGAATCTTTTAAGTTTGTTAACATTTCAATTCATCTTCACTAGTATATATAGAAAATACATACAGTACATTTGTATAATGAGATTGCACTGTCTTGTTTCAACATTTGTATATTACTGTACTTTAAAAACTGTTCGTTTTTCGTGTAGGCTACATGGTCATTGGACAACGGCTCAGTGAGCTAGGAGCGGGATTTCCAAAAGCTCAACTCCGCTCACTTTGCCATCTCTCCCCGGGATGGCCAAGTTAGCGCTGAGGTACCTGTGCATCCCGGCAACGTCAGTCCCCAGAGCCGGTGTTTCTGCGGCTGAACTGACGGTCAAAAGGTTGCGATCGCGTCTGACCCCAGATCATGTCAATGCTTATCTTTCTCTACAAAAATTTGTAAACTGGTGCAGAAGTTGTATGTGAGTTACTAGTTATTTTTATGAGGCTTTGTTAAGTAGCCTAATTTGTTAAATAGCTTAATTCACTTCTAGGTATCGCTCTCACCCTCTTTCTCAAAGAGTTTTTTAGTTACATTTTGACAAAACCTGCCAGATCTAATTAGGCTATTATTATGTTTTTGGTTAAGTTATTGTTTAACATGGTTTTTATTTTTTTTATTATTTTGGAACAAACAAGGGTCTCTGTTTAGGAACGCCGGCTCTCAGCTGCAGGTTTTGCAGCTTTACAGCACTGCAGCGCATACTCAAGTTTAGGCTAACCAAACATCCAGTTTAACTGCCAAAAGTTGTTCTTCTTGTAATAAAGATCTCATTGAGGAAAAACACGCTGTATTTTTATATTTTTATTGGATTTATTTATAAAAAGTTTAATAACTAATTCATTTTAATATAAAAAATGTATGATTTATCGATAGTCAATCGTTAATTCTCCCGACGATCGACGAAGAAAGTTTCATCGAATGCCCATCCCTAGTGTGAACCTCCACTGTGTTGCGAACTGAGTGAAGCATTCAGACGAGAACTGGGGTCCATTATCTGTCATGGCTTTGGATGGTATGCTATGCCTGGCAAAGATGGACTTGCAATGTTCCCCTACTGCTAATGAGGTTGTTGATATGAGTTTAGCTACCTCAATGATATGGGCAAAGTAGTCTACCACCAATAGATACTGGTCATCGTTCCAATGAAACAAGTCCGCCCCCACCTTTGCCCATGGTCTGTCAAGGAACTCTGTATGCAGCAGTGGCTCTTTGGGGTTGATTCTTTCCTTCCACATCCCTCGAACACCTTCTGAAGCTATGTAGTCAGTCCCGGCCACCAAACAGATTGTTTGACTCTTTCACAACACTTCGCTAACCCTTGATGTCCCGCGTGCAGAGTCTGAAGGATGTCTGTTTGTAGCAGCTTGGGGATTACTAGCCTACATCCTTTCAGTAGTAAGCTTTTCTCCACTGATAGCTCTTCCTCGATAAGTGCATATGGTAGGTAAGGTCTGTCTATTGTGGATCTGTATGGCCAGCCCTCAGTACAATACCTTTTCACTTGGCTCAGAATTTTATCACGTTCTTGGTGTTCCCTTATTTCTTGTAGTCTCTTTTCTGTAGCTGGGAGGGTTGACATGATCATGTTTATGAACAGGTTGACTTCCTCATCCTGCTCCGGCTGTCCTCTGTCTTTCAACAGCGCCCTTGACAGTACATCTACCCTGGCCAACTTCTTACCGGTCACATGGGAGATGGAGTAGGTAAAAACCATCAGTCTCATTCTGAGTCTCTGAATGCATGGCAGAAGCTAATCCAGGCTCTTAGAGCCTAGTAACAGAACCAGAGGCTTGTGGTTCATCTCAACATGGAATGTGATGCCCACCAGGAAGTCTGAGAACCGCTCACACGCCCATGTGATTGCCAAGGCCTCTTTCTCAATCTTTGCATACTTTTTCTCAGTGTCAGTGAGTGCTCTGGAGCTATATGTGACTGGCTTGAGTTTCCTGTCTCTGGAGTAGCACAGCTCCCAGTCCAAATGAATGTCTCTACCCTAAAATTGTAGTGTCAGCCCTGGTGGCATGCTCAGCTCCTCTTTGATGCTTTTGGTTGCTCTTTGTTGATCCTGCCCCCACTGGAACACGTTTTGCTTCTTTAACAGGTCCCAGAGTGGCTGTGTCTTTTCCGCCAGAGGAGGTATGTACTTCCCCAGGTGACCAAGGAATCGTCTCACCCCGCTCGCATCCTCCGGCTCCTCCATGTCTGGCACCGCTCTCGCTTTGTCTGGATCTGCTCTCACGCTGGCTGCATCTATGATTTGTCCGAGAAATTTGACATGGCCTTTTGAGAATTCACATTTCTCCCCTCTCAGCGTGTCACCTGCCTTCTGCAGTCTCCCCAGCCCCGCAAACTGTTTTTTGTTGTGCTGGGTCAGTGTGTCTCCGTATTCAAGCACGTCGTCTATTTGGCACAGGACTCCGTCAAGTCCCTCCAATATCTGGGACATTCCCTTCTGGAAGTGTTCATGTTTAGAGGATATGCCAAAGCAGAGGAGGTTAAAGCACAACCTCCCAAAGGGAGTGAGGAATGTTGTGAGGAGAGCGTTCTTCTTGGCAAGGGGAATTTGCCAAAACCCTGAGTTTGCATCAATTTCTTAGAAGATTTTGGCACCTACTAGCTGTCTCAGTGTGTTTTCAACTGACGAGAGCATGTGTCTCCCTCTCGACTGATTTGTTCAATTCGGTATAAATCCACGAAGATGCGCACCTTATCTTTGCCTGGCTTTGGTACAGTGACCATTTTGGCGCACCAGTCTGTGGGTTGTTCAACTCCTTAGATCACCCCCCTCTCTACCATGCCCGTGAGTTCTTTTTTTACTTTAGGCATGAGAGGCAGCGGGATTCGTTGTTGGGTTGATATGGAGAATGGTTTGGATCTTGTATTCTCCCTCCATCTTGCCTAGCCCTTTGAACAGTGTGGGGAACTGCGCCTTGACTCTACTGAGTCCAGTGCCACTGTGTCTACTCTAACCACTAGCCCTAAAGCCTGGATAGCTGAATGTCCCAGTAGGCTAAACTTTAGACCTGGGACTACGTACAATTCCTGTGTGGTGCTTTTACTGTCTGTTGCTTTGGTAAATGGTAAATGGACTGCATTTACACAGCATTTTTCTGACCAATGGCCACCAAAACACTTTACAGAGCATTCACCCATTCATTCACTCATTCATACACCGACGGTGGTGTCAGCCATGCAAGGCGCCAGCTAGCTCGTCGGGAACAGCTGGGGTTAGGTGTCTTGCTCGTGGACACCTCGACACTTGGTCAGGAGGACAGTTGTGTGCTTATTCACTTTAAGGTTGATTAGCCAGGGTTCAGCATCTGAGCTGACTGTGCCTAGGAAAGCTATTCCCTCCTCATCTGACTCTGCTGTGTTAACTTTGTCGAGAGCCCCCGATGACCCTGGTTCAGACACTGGTTACATGCTATTTCTCTAACTGGGCACTGGTTTTTGTTATGTGCTGGCATTCTACCACACCACATGCACTGTGTTTGGTTACCTAGCTGTGTCCGATAACTACTTTTATTTTGTTCTAGCTGGCATTTTCTGCTGTCTTCCTTTGCCAAACTTGTGTTGTGTTTGAATGCTCTCCATGTCTGTGGCTTCTGCCTTGAAGTTACTCTTCAACAGGTCCTGTTGCGTTTTCACCCTTTCGCTCTGACGCGTGCGTCACCGTAGTCTCCAGCATCAGCTCAGAGTCAAGCTGAAGTTGCTCTGACAGCTTTTTGTCTCGCAGGCCAACAACAAGTCTGTCCCAGACCTTTTCGTCGTGTAGCTGTCCATGTAGTGCAGTGAAAAAACTGTCTACATTCTCTCCTTGTTCCTGCTGTCTTTGGTTGAAGTTGGCTTGCTCAAAAATAACATTTCTCCTCACCAGGAAATGTCGCTCTAGCTTGTCTTTGACAGTGTCGTACACACTTGCCTCCTCTACCATCATAAGAAGTAAAGTCACAATATCTTATGCCTCATCGCCCATAGTGTAGATTAACGTGTTCACTTGGTTTTCATCTGACTGTAGCTCTAGACCCGATGCAATTCAGAATCTCCCAAACCTTCAAATCCACTTGGGCCACTCTTCTGGCTTTGTAAAGTCAAATGGGTGTTGGGAGAATCTGGAATCACCCCATTTGTTTTCCTGCTCGTCCGCTGCAAACGTTAACTACGACTCACATTAGCTTTGCTAGCTAAACTTCAAACGTACTAAACGACTAAAATTTACATGAGATCTCATCAGTTAATTCGGAAAACACATCTCATGTTTACCCGACTTTAGCAACTGAAGCCTTCTGATACCATCTAGAGTTAAGTGGTTCTAACTTGCAAGAAAAGCATTTCATGTCTCGGATTTGACTAAAATGTCACATTTTTTTCTAATTTGTGGTGAGAAATCCACCCGGTGTTATACATCTACACAGTGGCGGCGCCAGAGTATTTTTTTTGGCATAACTATGGTGGGGCAAATCCACACAGTGGTTGGGCTCAAATCAACGTCTGAATTTCAATGTACATGCACAATAGAATAGAGCATAACATCATTCCCAGTAGCTAGAAATACCATGTCGGACGGACTCCTTTTTTCACACGCAAATTACATCTAGAGCAACGATGTGGAAATTACTACTGAGTTAAGACAATAGTCTATTTGCGCCATTTCAAATTGTTAATTTTGTCTTGCAAACCTGTCCACTACACACCCAATAGGGATGGGCAGATGATCCAAAAATATAGGCTATATATTTAGTTTTTTTAAGATTGATTCTAGCGTAAATAGGATCAGATACCAATTTCATATCCTATGTA
>JACXGM010038664.1:0-10785 GCA_016801145.1 Umbra pygmaea
AATGATACCACACACTGAAATGATAGTAGAGACATTAATACTATCATACAGCCAGCAGCGTTGCTCAATGCATCCCACTGCTGGCTGGCCTTGGAAGCAGGGAAAATCCTAATTGGTCCCGAGGTGGGAGACCAGATGCAGCTGGAAGTTCTGTCTGAGGGCAATTAGGGGGCGCTCTGTCCTCTGGTCAAAACAAGTGTCCTGGCCATCTGTGGTTACCAAAGATCTAACACTGGTGGTGGCCAACAGTGGTGGTGTTTACTCCAGTGTCCTGGCAAAATCTTAGTTCTGGCGCCTACATTATGTGTCTTAACTAATACTCCCTAATTCCCAGTTGGCTTATGTAAATGGTTCATAATCTTTCTCTTCCCATTCCATCTTACCTGCTAAAACATCTGAAAATATACTTTCAAAAATTATGAAATGAAGTTCCTCAATTTACACTAGTACTATAAAGACCAGTAATCAGTAACAAAAATAAAAAAGAAACACAAAATGGTCATGTGCCACACCCTCACATTTTAGTTTGGTTGTCCTTTGCCCAGTTTAATTCCTTCTACCACCTGTAAGTTTGGTTCTATCAACTCATTATGTCAGTTAGGGCTGAGATTAGAATTTTGGGTTTTCATGAGCTGTATGCCAAAATAATCAGTATTAAAACAATAAATGACCTGAAATATTTCAGTTGGTGTGCAATAAATCTAAAATATATGAAAGTTTTTAATTTTTATCATTACATTATGGAAAATAATGAACTTTATCACAATATGCTAATTTCTTGAAGGACCTGTACATTGCTCAAAAACAATTAAGGGAACACTAAAATCACGCATTGGGTCTTGATGAATGAAACATATTAAACATTAAAATCCTTACTGTACATTATGTAATTTATTGAGAACAAAAGTACAAAACAACAGTCAGTGGAAACTAAAATCACCAACCGATTGAGGGCTGGATTCAATCTCGCACTTATCAGTAGGGCTGGGAATTGCAAGGGACCTCACGATACGATTTTATCACAATACTTTTGTGCCGATACAATATGTATTGTGATTCTTACGATTCTGAATGTTTGGCAAATCAATATTGTGATTTACTGTTTCTTTTCTTAATTAAACATGCTAAACAGTTCAATGGAATATAATAAACTGCCAAAAACATTTAATACTACAACAAAAACATGGCAAACATTTGCTTAAAACTTTCTAAGTGTTAATAATAGAATTTAAATGTGAACTATTATAAGATATTTCACCCAAAACAGCACACTCCTATGATAGGCTACATATCTACATATGCATACTATTAAAATAAGGTATATTACAAAATGTATAGACTATGATGTATCATTGACTTTTCATTTAAGCCTATAGTACCTTACAGTAATTTAGAAATTAACATAATCCTCTGGCTGGCTACAGTTTTACCTTGAAAAACAATAACACAAACATCAATATCAGCATTTGATACAGTAATACGGTATTTGTAAAATCACTCCAATGAATTTCTCTCAGGCCAGGTATTAAAAAGCATGTCAAACTTAGAAAAATAATTGTGTTGCTTGTTTCCTGTCTGAAAGAGATATTCAAAGAAAGAGACGACCAACCAATCACATTTCTGTTTAGCATGTGGTTGTTTAGCATGTATTACCCACAATGCATGGTGTGTCCAATTGAAAAAGAATGGGTAATGAAATGAGGTTTGACATTTGAATATAGTGAGGTTTGCCATCTCCCCATTAGTATCTGTCTTGAAGCCGGGAGACTCGATGAACACGCAAACTGTCTTCCAGTGTATTATTTTGAGCACACAGTGTTGTGCTTTCAGGAAATGCAACCGAAATCATTTGTCATTACAATACAGGCGGATGAATATGTTCTAGACAAATATGCCCATATTTATTAGCATTTTCTAGTGATCTTGACTGCTTTGCTTACTAAAAAATGTACTAACAAAATATTGTATAGGCCTATACGATACAATAGTCTAAGAAAAGAAATAAGAAAAACACTATTTAAGCATATTTAAATATACATTTTAAATTGTGAGTTTCTTAATAAACATTGTTTTTTAAATGTTTTTCGATGGTTATCAGTGACTTTGCTGTGGTATCGATTTAGTATCGATACCGAGGTACCAAAGCAAGTATCGGTAGCAAAGTCAAAATGTTGGTATCGGAACATCCCTTGGAGTAGACTTTACCAGGGAGGCTAAGAAGTGTGATACCCCTGTAATTGGCCACCACCCCGGTCTGTCACTCTTTTGGCACTGTCCCAGACTCCCATGCATTGTTGAAGAGGCATGTCAAACAAGACAGCCCCTCCACACCCAGAGCTTTCAGCATTTCTGTAGGGATCTCATCAATCCCCAGGGCTTTGCCAATGTTGAGTTGTTTGACTACCTCAGCGACTTCCTTCAGGGATATCAACGACAATCCCCCATCATCCTCTAGCTCTGTCTCTAATATAGAGGGCATATTATTTGGATTCAGGAGTTCCTTACAGTGCTCCTTTCACCGCCCTATTACCTTCTCAGTTCAGGTCAACAGAGTCCCATCCTTATTGTAAACAGCTTGGATGGTTCCCCGCTTCCCCCTCCTGAGGTGGCGAACAGTTTTCCAGAAGCACCTTTGGAGTGGTTTTCAAAGATTTTATATTTACATAACCTAAATAATTACATGGACTAAGGCCCCGTCCACACGAACACGGGTATTTTTGAAACCAGAGTTTTTTCTATGCGGTTATGCCTTTCGTCCACACGAAAACGCTGTATCAGGTCACTGAAACCGAGCTTTTTTGAAAACTCCGGCCAGGGTGAAGTTTTTTAGAAACTCCGGTTACAGTGGTGTCGTGTGGACGGTGAAAACGGAGATTTTGGCACGTGACGTCCAAGTACGCCCTGTTAACACCTTTGTTTGACGTCAGATTGTGCGCCGCTATCTCCATTGTTTACACAAGGAGTCTGTGCAATGGCGGAGGTTAACCAAATATTGCTGCTAATACAGGGTTGCCAACTTTGGGAGTTTGGCTGGCGTGAGACTCTGTAAAATTTCAGCGCGCACAACACTTTTGTTAACCCTAATTTTAGAAATGTCAGTCCTTGTTTACTTAGTACAAACCGTGATTTATGCAAAAGAAAACAGGTAATAGAATGAAAACGCTTATTTTTTAATTTTGAAAGCGTCAGAGTCACGCCAGATGCGTGAGAGTTGGCAACCCTGACAGTGGGCTCCGACTCCCAACCATGTTCCGAATCTAACAATCTGAACTTATCACACGCAATTGATGTACAGGTGCAAGGTTTTCAGCGAATCAACCATCAGAGAATCATGCAGTGAGAATGTTATAGGCAGATGTTACAGCTGTGGGACTACTCTCCTGTCATTAATACACTGTGGTCTAGTCATCAACAGAATATTAACGGATTGAAAGGGGAGAAAATTTGATTTTGGCGTGACATTTCTTGCGTGTGCGTGAGAGCGTGAGATTGATGCTGAAAGCGTAAGTGTCATGCCAGATGCGTGAGAGTTGGCAACCCTGCTAATATTATTGCTAACAGGAGGGCTTATAAAATGTATACAGGTACATGCACAGTTATCCCATTATATTGCTGAACAGAGGCGTCAGAATGCAATACTACAAATTAACTTCGTTGTCAGTCCACACATACGACTCTCCCCTGCCCATGGATGTATTGCCCTGCCTCGGTGCGCCATGTTGTTATCCTACCGGAACAGGTAATAACCCTTTTTAAAGGCTTCTGATTGGCTAACATGGCTGTAAGGTTAGGGTTATATCACCACCTGTTGGTCTGGCATTCTCTTGACAGCGCTTGATCCGGCGTTTCTGCATTTTCATGTGGACAGAGATTTTTTTTAAACAATGCTTGTGTGGACAAGATTTTGGACGAGATTTTTTAAAACAAATGAAGAAAAACTCCGGTTTTAAAAATACCCGTGTTCATGTGGACGGGGCCTATATCACCTTGAATTTACTCTAATCAATATCCGATCATTGCAAATGTTTTTAACATCCTGACATCCTATTCAAACCTGCATTATCCAGTTAAGGATCAGTATCCTGCCCGGGGGTTAATCCCCCCAAAAAAAACTGCACTAGAATCACAGTACACAATGTCCAATATCTTTACAAAGCTTAAAATCTCAGGAATCTATCTAATGTCTCTCGTTTTACAATAGCTATAACAAAACTAAACATTCATCCTTATAATGTTAGCAATTTTTAAGTTATAGGCTACATGTCTCATATGTCCTTAAAGGTTAAGATCTTAGGATTCTAGTGATTATCTTGGTTTTACTATAGCTATGAAAAAGTTATAAGTGATAATTTGTAGTATGCGTCTTGTAAACAAAGCATTTCTGCTAGCACAGTATAGCCAACCACATTGATGAAATAACATATTGTAATATAGAAATATACTACTTACAGTCAAATCTTTATTCACAATAAATTTTTAAAATCCAAAAAATTCAAAGTCTTTTAAGAAATATCAACCATATGTATGTACTTGTTTTAGGTCAAGTGTAACATGAGGTCAAATGTTTTTTAGGCAGAATTTGACAATGAGTGGGTGATCCATAATAGGTTAAAACTACATTTATTTTGTGTTCTGTTTTAATAAAAGCTGAAATCACAGTTATATTTTTGCAAAGTTTAGATCTTCCCTGTTTTTTATTTTTTAGCATTATGCTAAATATTAATCTCTTACTAAAAAACTGTTCAAGTCAGATGCGAATTTAAGAATGAGACTCGTCGGGAGAATATCAATCTCATTGGTGTTCTCTTGATTTGTAGAAGTGAAAATATTGCTGTGCTTGTCATGTACATTTTTTATATTTTGTCAACTTTTAAGATTAATTATGAACTGCTTCATCAGCATTGTATTTAAACATATATGTTAGTAACCAGTTTTGTATGCAAGTTATGTTCTACTGGCCATCGTCCCGTAAACGTCCCAAAGTCAATTATGACTGACAATTATGACCCGGACATTTTTATGTATAAAAACATACGCAACGTTTATACATGAGGCCCCTGGACTGTT
The DNA here is from genome assembly GCA_016801145.1 of Umbra pygmaea. Classification (NCBI taxonomy): domain Eukaryota; kingdom Metazoa; phylum Chordata; class Actinopteri; order Esociformes; family Umbridae; genus Umbra; species Umbra pygmaea. The sequence continues at coordinate 5,068 of JACXGM010038664.1, forward strand.
GCTCAGTGGTCCAAAATCCTATATTCAGAAGAAATTACATTTTCAAGGTGTGCCACAGGCTGATGCAGTAAATCATGCAAAAGTATTGAATGCATGAGTTAACATATGTTTCCAAAGGTCCACATTTCTTTATTATAAATTCTGTTTTCTAATATTTTGTGACACTGGATCTTTTATTTCCATGAGCTGTAAGCCATAATCATGAAGATTGAAACAAAAAAGGTTTTAAATTTCACTATGTGTAATGAATCTAGAATATATGAAGGTGTCCCCTTTTGAATTAAATTACTGAAAAAATGAACGTTTCCACAGTATATTTATTTTTTCAGATGCACTTGTATATACAACCTACCTGTGTTCTCTGCCTAGTGGTGTTTGCTGTTGAACAGGACCAGGGCCGCCCATAAGGGGGGGGGGCTTTCTGGGGCCCAGCCGAGAGGGGGGGCACGGAGGCCAGGAATAGGTCAAAAGTGCACCAGGGGCGGACCATTCACTGGACCTTTTCAGGGGCCCAGAAATTTCTGTTGGCAGTCCTGAACATGACTCAACCATGGGCAGAAAATATGAATAGTATTGGATCAGGAGGCACTGGATTTTAATATCCCTATAAGATTTATAACACCCACAAATTACTACTCAGGCATACATGCCAGCTAGCTCTCTCCATTCCTTGCATTATCACAATGTTCCATGAATAAGAGGAAGTTCAAAGCAATGTAGACGCACCTTTCTGTGGGAACAAATTTGCTATATAAATGAAGCCAAGGCAGAACGTATGTGATGTGGGATAGATGTAGACCTGAATGTAGGCATCCCACAATGATAGATAAGCCTAATGAATTGGTTCCAACAAGGTTTTCTGACAGGTCCTCACTAGAGATAATGTCATTCTTTCGTTTAGGTTAAGCCATTATTGGTTAGGGTTAGGTCTTAGTTTTATTGTTTTTTTATCGCTTATTATTATTTAATTTTAGCTTTTACCAAAAATTTGTAAGAAAGATGCTTTGTTACTTTTACTTCTCATTAACATTTTAATATACAGTCCTAAAGTTACACAATTAAATGTCTGGTCCAGCTGTTTGACTTAATAATGATTTTAAAAGGTTCTCATTCTGGGCTGAAAATCATATTTGTCTTGACTTGATTCCATTACATTTTAAATTTTGCTAATTTAGCAGACACATTTATTTAGAACAACTTACAGTATTGAATATATATATTTGGTTCATCATTAATCAAACTGACAACTCTGGCGATTGCAAAAGCCGGGCACCAAACTATTCCACGCAGCAAATTACCATATCCCTTGCCAGGATTCCACTGCTAGGATAGGACACAGCCTTGCACTTTTCGACAAACAGAAGTAATTTTTACCCGGTGGAAGACTAGCAGACGGAGTAAAATTACTTATGCCATCTGACCGTCATGGGAATTCTCAATTTGACACAATGGTGGGCACGAGGCCATTACACATGCACAGACAGACACACACACAAATGCATGCTCACATGCACACATACAAAGGAGAGACACGCCCGTTTATTTATAGAGCCTTGATGGGTGACCTCATGCCCTGTGGACTGACTGGGTTTGTATGTGTGTTCCGAGACAGAGGGGGCATTCTTCTGGCTTCAGCATGGCATGACCTCACTCTGCCAGTCATAAGTCACCACGGCACTCCCCTCAGCAAGCACACACACACTCTAAATGTCAACCTTCAAGAGGTATTGCATTTAAATCCGTCCAATGTCAATAAATGATGTCCAGAACACTTATAGTATAATGTACAGTACTGTGCAAAGGTTGTAGCAGGTATGAAAAAATTCAGTTAGAATGATTTGGAAAATACCCATGTTAATAGTTTATATTTATCAATTAAAAAAATGTGAGTGTACAGAAGAAAAGCTCAATCAAATGAATATTTGGTTTAACCATACTTTCAATCAATTCTTTTAGACACACTTGCACAGTTTTTGAAGGAACTTGTCAGGCAGGTTGGTCCTAACATCTTGGAGAACGTACCACAGTACATCTAGGCAGTCTCAGTTGTTCTCTTTCCCAGACAGACCTTTTGATGTTGAGATCAGGGCTCTGTGGGTGCCATACCATCACTTCCAAGACTCCTTTTTCTCTTTACAATGAAGATAGTTCACATTGACCTTTGCCATGTTTGGGGTTGTTGTCATGCTGCAAAATATATTTGGGGCCAATCAGATGCCTCGTTAAGGGTATTGCATGATGGATAAGTATCTGCCTGTTTTTGTCTGCAATAAGTAGACCATTCTATTTTTGTATTTCTTTTCCTCCATTTTCTACCCTCCCAATTGTTCTTGTCCAATTTCTCCCCTCTGACCCTGCTATGTCGCAGCTCCACAACCCGCCCCCGTAACAGATGCGGGATGGTGAAGGGCCCTCACATCCCACCACTTGTTGCCGAGCCAGCTGATTCTTTTCACACTGCTCATCCAACATGGAAGCCTTTAGTCAGATCATGTACGGGATGATTACGCTCACCAACTATACTTCCAAGATTTAATTTACAGTTGCTCAATCTGCACACAGGGGCAGAGTGATGTGGTAAGGTAGATAATCCAACCTATCTATCCCAAACTTAGGGCAGCAACGCTATGCCAATCTTTGCTGCCTCTTGCTGGAGGTCCGGGCAAAGTCAGAGAAGCCAATTGTCAGGCTCAAACTTGCAAGGAACCTTCACTATGCTTCACTGTTGCCTGCAGACACACATTCTTATATCGCACTCCAGCCCTTCGGTAAACAAACTGCCTTCTATTACACTCAAATATTAAACATTTTGTCTAATCATTCCAGAGCACCTGCTGACAGTGTTCTGCGCCCCAGATACTGTTCATGCACAGTTGAGTCGCTTGTCCTTATCTCCACTTCGGAGGACTGGCTTTTTGGCTGCAAGTCTTCCACGAAGGCAACTTCTGACCAGTACGGACAGATTGGTGTACCTGTTTTCTGACAATTCTGAGCTGCTGGCACTGTTGGAGATCTTCTGATTACGAAGGGAAGTGAACATGTGTCTTTCGTCTGCTGCTGTAAGTTTCCTTGTCCGACCACTGTGTCTACGGTCCTCAACGATGCCCGCTTCTTCAAAAGAAAGAGAGCTTGGATAGTGCATCTGTAAACCTCTGTCTGCCTGGAACATCTGCCTCGGAGAGACCTTGCTGATGCAGTATAATTAACTACGTTACCTTGTGTCTTGTTGATGTCTTCAGTCTTGACATGTTGAATGACTTTTGATAGTACCTGACCTTGTTAGCTGAGTTTGGTAGTTGCTCACCCAGTTTTATTCTTCCTATACAGCTGTTTTTGATTCAGTTTACAATTGTATTTCAACCTACATATTGGATTGATGATCATTAGCACCTGTTTAATATAACTGTTTCATCATACACCTGATGATATGCGTACAATATCCTTGACTTTGTGCAAGTGTACCAAGAAAAATTCATACTGTATTGAAGGCAAACTTTGGTCACATCAAATATCGATTTGATTGTGATTTTTTTCTGTTCGATCACTTTGCATTCTATTTATTGACAAATGTAAACTAAATGTAAATGTTTCTGAATTCTTTTATTGAATCATCTGAATAACCAAATCAAGGAGCTATTAAGATCGTAAGGAGATTTGACCTGCAGTAATAACGTGTAGGAGGAGATCACATTTAAGCTTGAATCGGATATTGTTCTATGTAGGAAAAAAATGGGTCCTTTTCGATCCAACATATTTTAAATATGTACATAATAGCTGTGCAGTTTGTGAACAATGTGTTCTTTCAGATGTTTAGCAGTGTGTGAACTAGAAGCTCAGACATTTGACCTCGGAGACTTGAAGCTAAATTTCACAATCTACTGTAGTAATGGTTAGATTGCAACTAGACCTAATTTTTAAGTGCATTAAGTATTTCCTACATTGCATGCCTAGTAGTTTTAGATGTATTAAAGTATACATTTACAAGAAAAAGAATGTCAGCAATGGATACACCTACTAATTTTGGAAGAGGGAAAATGTTCTGGGGTTGTTTTTCACAGTTTCATATTTTTCTCACCTCCCAATTCCCACTGACCCTGCCTTGTTGGCAGCTCCGCAACTCCTTGGACAGATAAAGAATGGTGAGCAGTGCTCACTTGGTTTATCTATCCACATGTCTGCTCGCACTGCTCATCCAACACGGAAGCCTTGAGTCAGATCATGCACGGGATGATTACACTCAACAACTATACTTCCGCAATTGATTTTAATGGTGCCTGATATGGACGCAAGGAGTCATTAGAGAGTGATGTGGCAAGGTATTGAGTCAGCTTATCTATCCCAAATCTCGGGCAGCAATATGCCAATTTGCGCTTCCTCGTTCTGGAGGTCCGGTGAACACATAGTAAGGCTTATACCACTGACTTTCATGATGTAGACCGTCCTGCAATGCAGCAACTTATCCCACTACGCCACGCGGACCCCAAAATTCTGAAAGCTAAATGAACTTAAGAAAAATGTACCATAATGCTCTCTACCACTGTCTTATTAAGTCTAGCAGAGACCAACACCAACTGGTCATGTTATTGGGGACACCACCTTTTTACAAAAAATGAATTGCTTCTATAAACAGTGAGTCACATGGCCATTTGTTGCTATAAAAAGCAGCCGGATATAAGGCATTCAGTTACAGTTTAATTTAATTTTAGAATTAGCAGAACTTGTACATAAGGAACATCGAGGGTGGTATGATAGTGCCATATGTGGTGAGTCCAATGTGTCAGAAACCGATTACACTTTAGGTTTTTCACACAGTACCGTCTATAAAGAATACAAAGATTGATGCAATAAATGAAAAGCACCTAGTAAGCAGCAGTTCTGACTCTGAAGGCAAAAACACATTGTCATCTAAAAACATGAAAATGAGGCAACAGTGATTAGCAAAGCTGGATAAAGATTGGGAAATGTCACCTGGTCTTGTGAGTTTTGTTTTCTGCTGTGTCCAGGAGATGGTAGGGGTCACAATTTGGTTTAAATATTTTTTCCTTGTGTAGAAAATATTATCCTGACTGACAATGTATTAGGGTGCTTAATATAAATTGTGCTTATGACTCCAGTCTCTCCATTTTCAAATAGATACACCCAGCAGGATATTGCTAACCCGACTCCACCAGATGGATTGCTTCACATTTGCTGTGCATATCCATCTGGGAACCTTCCGCTGGAGAACGTTTGGGAAGGGGCGAAAATACTGGTTAGCTGAATGGATAAACCATCTCTCTATCACCACCTATGTTGGTGATAGATGGGCCAAATCAAATCAGAAAACTTGTGCAATAGCTACGCTCATCTCATACGTGGAAGCCGCCATGTTGTTTAGACTGAACAGTCTCTTCTCGTTGCGTCACACCCTAACCTGCCTCAAACCAACGCTGATTGGTCGGTCGTTTGGCAAACGGCTCCAAATTTCTCAAGATGCCAGACTGATCTGCGAGTGGAAAACTGGAGCTTGCGAGATCAGGTTTGTCCCATGAGGCTAGGATATTGCACTTACTGTACAAATCTTACACATGTTACAGACCAAATCGTGTTCTGGTGCCTCCAATTGAAAGACTAAGTGGCACCAGTGCCAAGAGTGGCAAATGTTAGTCTGGAGTCATCTAGTGTGTATGTGATTATACAACTGCCAAAACAAGGTTAAGTGCTAGCTTCAGGGTTAGC
>JACXGM010038665.1:0-10778 GCA_016801145.1 Umbra pygmaea
TTAAACATAAATATACTACAAGTGTAATACTGGAGTATAATTTAAATATACTTTGTTTTACTAGGGCTGTGAACCCCATTTCGGTTAACACAATCTGTGATCTAATCCTGTTTACATTAAATGAACCTGCTCCCGAGCAGGTTTAAGCTTACGCACCTGTTGCTATGGCAGCAAGTCCAGGATGAGCGTCGAAGAACCAGACAATCCAAGATCATGCCAAATCGTCAACAATCAAATCCAGCTAACTGAGTTAGCGACGTACGAAGAACGGACCCCTTATCATTACTATACCTGCATGCTGTGTTAACCTGTTCATTACCAGCGTTACCTGTGTGCTGTGTTAACCTGATCATTATTAGCCTATGCCGTGAGTATGTATGTGTGGGTACTGTGTTCGCCTGGCCATTGCTAAGCTGGAACTGGGATTACCTGTGTACCTGTGTTTTTGTATGCCTGTAGACTTCCATAGTGTGCCGTGGTTGATGTGAGTGGTTGATAAGAGCCACTTCAGTCTGGATTTCGTAAACTCCATAGTACTGAAATAGCACTAGTCAAAGTTACTAATGATTTGTTAATGGCTTCTGATTCTGGCCATCTATCCATACTGATTCTTCTTGATCTTAGTGCCGCATTTGACACTATAGATGATTCTATTTTAATAACTCGCTTAGAGACTATCTTTGGAGATTCTGGTTCTGCATTAAAGTGGTTAAAGTCCTACCTCTCTGATCGCAAGCAGTTTGTTGTGATGGGTGACTGCAAGTCTGAGGTCGGTGTGGTGCACTCTGGTTTTCCCCAGGGATCAGTTTTGGGCCCTTTACATTTTAGTATTTACATCTTCCCATTTGGCCAACTTTTAAGAACTATTGGTCTTAACTTTCATTTTTAATGCCGATGACACTCAGATCTATATACATTCAAAACCTGGTGTCATTTGCCTGTGTCTTTTCTTTCTCAATGTTTTACTGAGATTAAGAAATGGATGTCTGAAAATTTTCTCTGTCTAAACAGTGACAAGACTGAAGTGAAGCTTATTGGTTCACCTCATTAGTTGCGTAAAGCAGAAACTATAACCTTGAGTGTGGAGGGCTCTGCTTTGCAATTCCAAACCAAACTAAAAAACCTGGGGGTGATATTTGACGCCAATTTAATTTATATGTTCGTAACACTGTCAAAGCATCATTTTTTCATCTCAAAAACATTGCCAAATTACGTTCTATGTTGACTTTCTCTGTGGCTGAAAAGTTAATCAACACCTTTGTCTTTTCACGTATCGATTACTGTAATGCCTTACTGGCTGGAGGCTATTAATCTACCTTAAGTAAATTACAGTTAGTACAAAATTCAGCTGCTAGAATTCTGTCAAGGACCTGTGCAAGGGACCACATTACACCTATCTTGAAAAAATTGCACTGGCTTCCTGTTAGTTTTCGAATTGATTTTAAAATTCTCATGCTCACTTATAAGGCCTTGAATAATTTTGCCCCTCAATATTTGTGTGAGCTTTTAACCCCCTATGCTCCGACACGTGCTCTACGCTCTTCTGAAGCTGGTCTTTTAACTGTCCAAACAACACGGCTAAAAACCATGGGTGATTGGGCTTTTTCTATTCTGGCTCCTAAATTGTGGAATTCCCTGCCCTCTGAGATTAGGAATGCAGAATCGCTTGGTGTTTTCAAATTGTCACTAAAAACATACTTTTTTAGGGTGATTCAGGGGATCTCTTGAAACCATAGTTATCTTGTTTTTTATTTTTATTGCTTATTTAGTTTTTACTGTCCGGACTCTCATGTGTATTTTTTAATTTCATTGTTTTAATGTAAAGCACTTTGAGAAAATAAAGTCTTATTATTATTATTATTATTATTATTATGTGCTTATTACTAGGCGTAAGGCTATAATCACTTGTGTGCTGGGGGTGTGCACACCTGATACCCTCTGAGGGGAGGGGTTAGACTCAGAGGACCTTCCAGGGTTGCCATTTCCTTGGCGTGCTATATGCCATAGAGTTGGGCCAAAATAAAGATTGCCTTTTTGTATATCGACTGTGTGGGCTGGTGTGTCTAAGCTTCAGAATTATACCGGACCTTACCGGTACAAAAAAGGTGGTGGCAGCGTTCATACTACCTAGTTAACTCAATCCAGTAACAGCCAGCACCTTTGGTAGAGGTCAAGGTTTATTACACTACTATAGACTTATATAAGGCCATCTGCCAATAATATATGGTTGCAGTTTTTACCTTCATTATTAATCTCCAGTACTAGGCTGCTGTTACTAGAAGTAGATGCTGAACTTTCATCAGCATTATCTCTGTCATCACACTGGGAGGATGAATGCAGTGATGATGCTGTAGTATCCACACCTTCCAATCCCGTAAATGAAGGGGAATCTGCTCCAAATAAATCAACAATAATGTCACTGTAAGGTGATATTTTTGGAGCAGGACCTCCTCCGGTAGGTGGGTTTTTCAAAGCACTTGCGTCTTTTCTGGCTCTTGCCATCAAGTCTTTCCATTTTTTTCGCACCACTTCCACTGTCCTACAGCCAAGCTCCCCACTCTCCTCGTTCACTCGAGCCGTTATGTGTTTCCAGACATCATTTTATTTCGGTTTGAATTAGTGTTGTTAAATTTCGATGTAAGAATTTTGCAATATTTACTGTACATCTCTATTGTTTTCCTTATCTCTGAATCGGAGAAGTTCATTTTTCTCTTCTTTGACTCCATTTCGCTGGTATTTTATCTAGTAGGTTATTTATTAGCCTATACAGTAGTATAGTAATGGGATGTAGCTAATAAAGAAAAGTGCGTTGCCTAGCAACTATCACCACAAACATTCTGATTTCATGAACGCGCATTGCTACGTTGGACTTAGCTACATCTAGTCTTGTTTTTATTTGGTGCAACAGGCGTAAATTCAACTTTCAACATCGGACGTAGCTACGCCCGACCTAGGATTTAAGCCCAACTTTTTTACGTCCAGCTGGTGCAACTGGCCCTTAGTGAGCACTGATTGCATTTTTTTCTTTTAAAACCTCCCACCAAAATGTAAATCAATTATTTGTGGTGTACCTCAGTACAGCCCCGCCCCTCGACAAGCACATTAGACGAGCGACATCTGTAGGTCAGGTCCTAAGGGGAAACTTTCAAATTTGTTGACCTACATTTGCCGTGCGTTGTGAAGGAACAGAGATCAATTTTGTTGTAATGACTTTACAGCTATTTAACAACAATTTGAGTTGTAGACAATTATCAGTCAGAGAACTGTTGTGGAAGAGGGAAAACACGCTATGCAAGTGATGGCTGGAGGCAACAATTTGGGGAAGCATTTTTCCATACCTCTTGGTAGTATGGAGGTAAAACGCCCTTCCGAGGATAATACCAGTGATGTCCAGAAGAGGGCTCTGGACCATTCAACACAGCCCCTTCCCATAACGCCCACCATGGCAGGTCTGTCACTTACTAACATTATTTTGCAAAAAAGCAAAGATCACGAGCAACTAATGAATATGCTAAGTGAGTTAGGCTCCTCCTAATGTGACCAAATGGAGATTAGGCTTCCCATTATGAAATGGACAATGATAGATGATGGTTCTGGACTATCTTTACATTTAAATAAGCAAAGAATATAACTATTATCAGTACAAGACATTGAAAGAAAACCTTTACCGGCCTTATAGAATGATGAACGATTGCAAACATATTATGAGTGATTATTTACCATATCACCAATAAGAATGTATTATGGATTAAAAGTATAATGTGTGTTATTAGCGTTATGTAATAGAAATGTTTTTCCCTATAAAATTAGTTAGAAAATGTTATAATGGTTTTGGGGAAATGTTAAAGCTACATTGTGTATTTTTTGGAGTTGATTCTTAGCAAAAACCCCTTTGTTCATTCAAAAATATGTGCTCATTCATGTGTAATTACTTTCACCAACTAATCAAAGTATTCTCGTAAGCGTAGAATCTTCCATTCAGAATACATACGATGGATTCGCTCGAATTGTGGCAGCCATGTTACGCCTCAATCTGTAAAATACATTAACCATGAAAATTCAAGCTCTGCCTTTCGCGCTTTTACACTCAGTGGCATTGTGATGAATGCCAGGGGGAGATTACTCATGACTGCCGGCAGATTTGAAAGCCTTTTGAAGATGGAGGATCACTCCTATTCTCGAGGACGTGTAATGGCAGTGCTGGCCCTAGCTATAGAGTAGAGAAGAACTGTTCACCTGACAACACAAACTCTGATTTTCCATTTCAAAATAATGGCACTCATAATTCATTACAATAATTGTTGTTAATTAATTGCATAAGTAGTCTTAAAATTAGTATTTTGTTGGATAAAACAGACTCTAGTGAATGTTTTTCAGATGTAATTGTGTTTTCACATGAGACACTGACAATATATTCAATCAAAGTGTGTGTACAACATCTTTGTCACTGTTTTTAATAAAACATGTTAAATTATTTTTTGCTATAACATGCTCCTATTGTTTCTTTACACACAATTTAATTGCATTTGGTTACAATTCACTAGCTATATAATAAATGAACTATGATTATTGCAATGAATTAAATGAGCGCTATGGTTTTGAAAAAAAAAGAAAATCTGTGTTTGCGTCGCTGGCATAATAGTGGGAGGGCTAGAACGGGTATTCAGTTGGATGTCATATACAATTTCACCACTAGATGGGAGCAATTCTTATACATTGTAGCTTTAAGTTTGATTTAAATTGTTATAATAGTGGTTGGTTATTAGAAATAATTAATATAGAATAGAGCCCGGTTCGTTTTTATGCAATTGCTATTTATTTTTATGATTCAGTAGAAAATAGACATGTGTGTGAAACATACGTAATCCATTATGTTTGATGATATTTTATAGAAGATGTTTAGAAATAGATTATGCATTAACAAAAGTGCCATTTATAACAAAATGTGTATGATTAATAACTAAGGTTAATTAATAAATAGAGACTCAGATTTGGCCTGGCCATGATAGAATGTTCTATTTGAATACTTTTCAGAACACTTCTGCCATTATCAGATTTGAAGTAAGAAAAAGATGAACACTTGCAAGGAGTTTAAGTGTCCTGCGACACGTCATTCATTCATACATGATAATTATGTGAAATGTAAAGAAGTCATCAAAGTACTTTGGCTAGCTGACAAAGCACATTAGCTTACCTAGAGTATTGAATGCAACATTAAATCTCCAAGTTTGTGAGCTACATAGATGTAATAAGCTTGAAATTTGTTACAATTTTTACTTTTTTTCACTTGTTTACTAATTCACTATATTACGGATGTGATAATACAAACATAAGTTGTATTGTATGTGTGCTCATTACACTAGATTACGTAATCAGGCTTTTTGGATAGACCATGATAATAACAAGGCATCTTAGCAAACTAATAATGCCTCGGATTGGAGCTATGACCCAGCTATCTTAGTGAGTAACTACAGGTCTCTGTCCTAATTTACCCTGAAGTTGACCGAGAGCACTTATACCTAGCTAACTCCAAATGGTACAGATTGAGCAAGTGTATGTCATCAATGATTTCCTTTTACATCACAATTATCACACAATATATGTGTAAACACACAATATATAGCTAGCTATGCTAGTTAGACAAATAGCTAGTTAGCTCTCCAACAACATGACATACAGCCAGCCTAGTTCCTATCAATCTTCAAAATGAATGTTTGAACAAATATAAAATCATTGTTTTAAAATGGTAAATTGCTATTTAAATACAAAATAGGTAATAACATAACACACAGAAATTATTCTTATTATTACTCATTGTATTGAATAGTTTATATTATTTATGATGTATATTTCCTTTAGTGTATATGCCAATGCTTTGCATTGTAGTTTTGGTTTCCCTTAAATTATGTGTTATGTCCGTTTAAGACTGTGACACCTCTCTGGTTTGGCCTTTTCTAGGATAGGTTTAGGTTAGGCTGGTAGCTTGTAGATCTGGTGATTAATGACAACATTCAGCCATGTTCTATTAGCCAGTTAGTTTGCTCTTCATAAAGGGTGGCCAAACTAGAGAGAGGAGTCGATCATTGTTTATCTGTTCTATGTGTGTGAAGGCTGTCCAGGAGCTACACTGAAAAATGTAAGAAAAAACAAATTTGGGGAAAGAATATTGTTGAAGTTTGGAAGTTTATGAGTACACTCTTATATGTTAGCTGTCAGTGTTTATGCCGCTGTGAGGGCATATTGAGCTAAATAAGTCATTCCTATATTAATTTTTCTATCTTGACAGTCCTTTCAAGGCATTCTGTGATGGCATAATGTAAAGTTTCCCCACAGAATTTGGAATATCTTGCTATCTTTAGCCAGGCATGTGTGAAACATCTCACTATTCTACAAATGTCTGGGAGAACCTCCTAACAGCTTCCCTTTATGGCACCCTCATAAACATTAAACACCAATATAATTGGTCCAGTGGCTGTCATGGTACGTAGTTGGTCTGTTGTTCTTCCCTCGGGTGGTGTCTGTCAGGGGGGATGTTGAGTCCGCACAATCCTGTGTATTTGCTCCTCAATGGAAGCAAACTGCACTGAATAGGTGTGAGATATTGAGGGGAGAATGCCAGCCAGCTGCCAGATATGCATATTTGTCCATTTCTTATTCCACTACAGAGATGTATTAGGTTTGGTACACTCTTCCATTTTTTTAACATTTGTACTGCTACATATAATCTGTTGTAATACATTTTTTTCAATAGATTCTTAACAAGATTATATGAATTTTTAAAACCACCTGCTTTATTTGTCCAGATTGCACCCATTCAATTAGCTGTTTTTCATTCAATAGATTTTGAATACATTTTTTAATATCTCACTATCCATATGTGATAAAGATTTAATGTCGTGTTCCATGCTCCCTTTTCTGAAAAGGTACAGTCCTTCATTTTTCCAATGTAGTTCATCCTATTTTAAAATAAAGATTTTACCTACTACCGATCTTTCACATAAACATGTTTTTTTAATAGAATCATCCAGATTATATATCTCTAAAACCAGTTGCCATTTCGTCACTGCACTTCCTTGTAAAGGTTACACCCATAAAAACTTTGAATTTTCCATGGCTATTTTATATACAGAATGTCAATAAATGATCAAAGTAGAACCGGTTTTAGAGGTATATACAGTACATCTGTTTTGGAATCTATTAAAATGTTCATAGATCCACAATGGAAATTACGGGTTGTACCTTTGAGAGGACTGGTTAAGGAACACAACACACTTATCTGTGGGTCTTTAGCTCATATAGATTATGGGATATAGAAAAATGATCATATATAAGGGTGTGTTAATCAGTGAAAAATTTAACAACAATATATTGGCTGTACTCTATACAAGGAAGCACTTGTGGCGCTGAAAGTGCTATATAAATAAAGCTGAGTTGAGTTGAGAAGCTCAGTGACTATGTTTGTTTTAGAGGTATGTACATGTACTAAAGTGATTTATATGTACATGTCTTTTAATGAAGTATGTCATTTTTTTTCATTGACACATTAAAACATATGTAAACATTGGGTTCTGCAGTTTACATTTTTAGATGGTCCCTTAGCATCCTAATACAGTTTTTTCCCCCATTAAAAGCAAGGCAAACCAGATTATTGTATATATGTCACTGTAGTCATAAGACATTTTGTGAGTGCGCTATTAACACACAAACAAAAAATAATGAACATTAAACCAATGATTTTATGTGAAATTCACACAGTCTAAAAAGAAAACACTTGTGACTGTATGGTATAGATTACATTATGCAGATAATTAACAGCCTGTACACAATACATATAGCCTACAATAGGAAGATAAGAGATTTTAATAAAGGAGGTTATGTTACTCACAGGGATCCATCTTCTCCAGACTAGACAATGATAACTGAGCGCTGGGTTTATATAGTGCAGTCTATCTTTTCTGCGAAAATGAAACTCAGCAGGGTAAAGTTGGTGTTAATTTGGATTTCTCTTGTCGATAGTTATTAGTCTCGTCAATAGCTATAATAATTAGCCAACATATTTTGAATCAGGATATGATGGACTACAAATTACAAATGCACCGTTAAGGTCAACATTTGTTTTTTGATATTTATTTTTTACAATTGAATATAGATCGAACAAAACATGATTATGACAATTATTGCATATATGAATCCAAGAAGCAGGGTCTACAATCAATGGCTTTTAGTTTGTAAATATTGTACGGTAACTAAAAAAAATGATGTAAACTTTAAACTGTAACAATAGCAAAGTGTGCAGTGGCATAAAGAATTAAAATGCCTAATGACAGAAATAAATAGCTAATGAATTTCCACTGAATGTCTGTTATAAAATTTACTTCACCTCCCTAGGAAATCTAATAAGGGCAATTGAAAGCTTTTCTTTGTAGTAACCATAGAAATAGAAATAATAGAAACCTAATTGAACTGTTTTGCTTGGTCATTCAAATAGTACACAACAAAAAGATGATTGTTGTTAGTTGTCATGGTGACAACACATGCCAATGGAGCTGTAAAGTGTGTCATACTCACTATGTTTCACATTAGCTATCTAATGAGTGATATTAAGCTAGGTATCAGGCAAGATTATTTCGATTTTTTCTAGCTCTCAAGAGAAGTTATAGATCTTATCTAACTGTAGTTTGTAATATTAGCATATATTAACCCATTTAGGCCTAAAACGCCTTTTCTTTAAACCCTCTCCCAAAACCTAAGGGTTTCCAGAAATATTTGTCAACATTTGCTAAATCCTTAATTTCTCAGGCTCTATAGCAGATAAAAACATGGAATAAAAAGAATTTGAGAGCTTACTAGTTTGGTTTTTAACTTGACTGACTTGCTTGGCCATAATCTTCAATTGCATTTCTTACTCAATAAACAACAAAAGCATAAAGAAAATTTTGAAAATCAGTACAGATCAGTTTTTATTTCATTATTTCATACTTTTGAGGTACCAAAGTTACAAGTGAATATCACTGATAAAAAGTGATGGGAAAAAAAACAGAGGGTTATTTCTTCTTTACATAATAATTTCAATGTTAATTTATGTTAATTTTGTTTGTTGTATTATTACGCTTTTATCCAAAGCGACATCCAAATAAGACAACAAACAAAATTTACATAAATTAAAATTGAAATTATTATGTAAAGAAGAAATAACCCTCTCTTTTTTTTCTATCACTTTGTATTCTGAGTAACCATTGCTGTTGTTGTCTTGCAAGTGGAGATACCTAAAAAAAATGCACATAGCAAGTTGAACAGTAAATGACATGTTGTTATTATAATCATCATGAACTTTCATTGTCATGCGTTTGTATAATTACACTTCATCAGTAATCATCAGAGATCATAATTAGCTATTACTGTCATCCTCCATGAGCTATCATTTTAATTAGTATTTATGTATGTTTTATGTATTATTATAATCATCAGACATACTTATCATCATCCATAATAAGCTTGCATTGTCTATTGCATCATATTTATTTTGTATTGTTGTTATCCATAATCATCAATTATCATCTTTAGACATTTTTTTTTATTGTCATTAGTATCATATCAGCATCAAATCATTACACACACGCACTCTCTCCAATGAAATCATGTATATCCTCCTCTCCCTCTCGGAACAGCTCCCTCCACTGCTCTCTAACTCCGCGATCGGCTGGTACATCTAAATCCTCCATAACTTCATCAATATCACCTCCTTCACTTGAGTCAGCCATGACAGATTGCTAGTGCGGTGTTTAAAAATGTCGACCAAAACCATAGATAGTAAAAGAAGACGTACTGTACACGTGTAGGCTTATTTCGACCAATCATAAAGCATTTTATTAGTCACATGATTTAAAAAAATATCCTAAGCATCTGTCACTCACCCTTATAGAATATTTTAGCCAATCACAGTACATATAATTGGCCATGTGCCTTTAATTTGACACCACTCAAAATGACACTGACGTGTTTGCCGGCCTTAACAGTGACTACGCGTAGAAGCGTGATCCGGTCTTAAAAGTAAACACACACAGATGTGTGATCCGGGCTGAGAGGGTTAAATATATTTTGATGACTTACCAATAGAATTATAACTCTTCAATTCCTCTTTACAACAAAGCAGTAGGGATGGGCGATTGCTCGGTACAACTACATGAGTCGTTCATTTCATTTTGTTCTTTTTCGCACAGGCGCATTACTTCTTTAATCCAGTTTAGTGTTCAGTTCTAGTACCCCATCGATGCAAGTACTTGAATCGTTCATATCATTCTTTTTGAGGCAGGGGCAGTATTACTTCGGTACTAGTAGCTACATTGCTCAGTTAGGTATTTAGTTCAGAGTGTTTGTTAGCCTTGTGTAGTTCCTTGTCTTTTGTCAAGGTATGTTTCTGCTTGTTTCTGTTACATAGGGTGAATACAGGTAAAGTGGGACAATGGGTAGAGTGGGACAGTTAAGCTTTATCTTTTATAAATTTACATGTATATGGTTCCATTAATAAAAATCAACACTGAGCTCTTTATCAGCAAGTATGTGATAAAAAAATACAGGTTTGGTGGCTATGACATCACTTTTGGGGGGTGTGGGTTACCATATTCAACATCCTTGCAGTGAATTGTGATGGTAAGTAAAATTACTTAGCAGTCTGAGGTGAATAATGTTAAGGTTATAAAATAAAAAAACTCATGGATCATTTGTAATTGTTATTTATTTTGTTATGGGATGTAAAGTTGAATCAAAAAAAAATTTAA
>JACXGM010038666.1:0-10777 GCA_016801145.1 Umbra pygmaea
ACACACACACACACACACACACACACACACACACACACACACACACACACACACACACACACACACACACACACGCAAACATGTACTGTACAACAACCCGAACACACACAAATACTGTTGATAAACTGTCTGTCTGTCTTTGCATATGCCATGGAGTAAATATAGAACTTGAAAATAATAATAATTTAATGAGGTGATTATCTTTGAGTCATTTGAGGGCTTTAGGTTTTTAGGACATGGTTTGAGCACATTCTCGCTGCCATTCTGTCAATTCAAAAAATTAATTAAAATGTGCACATCAAATCAAAAAGCCACTTAATTACAATGTTATTATGCTAATTGTGGTCTGTTAATATGAGATAACGTAAGATAATGACATGATTATCTCTGTGGGGAAATGTTGTTGCAGCGCTGTGCACAAAAAAGTATATTCTAACATAGACAGGATATCCACAAACAATAAAAGTTTGACAAGTGCAGTTCCATGAGTGAAAAGACTGTGATGTGGCAGCATTAGCTGACAAAATCATAAAAAAATAAAAAATAATCTCTTAGCCTGTTGTTTGTTTAGCGGAGTGACAGGTTTGTGTTATTTTCTGAAATCTGTTGGTTTTTCACAGACACTGTGGCGGATGAAGCCACCAATGCTGTCTGACTAAACACTTATGGTTGTCCATACTCAACAGTAACTGGCAAGTTTTTCTTTTAAATGTTTTCTTCAAGCCAGCAAAGGTATATGTTTCTATTGATCCTCTCTGGCGGGCCTTATTCTAAGCAGATGATAGAGATACTGTCCACAGATGTTACATAGTGATATCTAGCACATGTCTGTCCTGTGGAACCACTGGAGAAGACTACAAGAGATAGCCAAGACAGGGTTCTGCCCGGCAGCTTGTGCAAAATGACTGACATAAGCCGCAGGGATCTTCATCTGTATGGATGTTTTTCTGACACTGGTTGAAGAATCACCTCATGTCCTAACTATCTTGTAGGTGGGGATCCTGAACAGAGATACTACCATACAGTATGTCAGCCAGTTTCCAAAACAAAACGTGGAGGGTTGCTAAGAAGAACCTAAAAAAACACGTTTAATGCCAACAGTATGTCCTACAGTGGCAATAAAAATGTGGAAAAAGTATGTCAACCCACGGACTTCTGCCTAAATAGACCGGCTGTTCTCATTGTGATACGTAAAAAAACAACATACGTCCTCATTTGACATTTCCAGAGGCAGGAAAATCATATGTTTAAAAAAAGTCAGTTTACCTTAACCTCACCCTAACCTTAATCTCAATAACATAGCATATTGTCCCTTAACTAAAGGTTCCCCAAGTACTTTAAATTGTAAACGATTGGTCTATTCTTGGAAGTGTTCTGGTAGAATGGAGATTCAATATGTAAAAAATCACACATTTTGATTGCTCATATCGTAAGTCTGCCTACGTAATGCGGCAAAATTTCCATTATGTACGGTTATCCACATCTTGACATGAGAATGTTTCGAAATTCATCATAACCTTTGATTTGATATTAACCCATAATAGACAAATACAATGGACCAATAGTGTCTGCTTACCTAATACCATACAAACAACTATAGGGTTTCCTCTTTATTGAACATACAGTGTAAACATTCACAGTGCAGGGTTGTACTGTACTGTATGTGATCCCCCGTATTGTATAACTGGTTGACCCTTCTTTGGAGGCAATGAACTCAACCAAACATCTCCTGTACTGTAAGTTGTGGCTCAGACCTGCACAATGGTCAGGAGACATTTTGGACCATTCCTTTTCACAAAACATATGTTCAGCAATATTATTCTGCTTTTGATTTACTTCTGTGCTTTGCTTTAATGTCCTGTCGCATCAACAAACTCCTTTTGAGCTTCAATTGGTGGACAGATGCCTTAGGGATACATTTTTCCATTGATGATAGCAAGCTGTCCAGGCCCTGAAGCAGCAGTGCAGCCCCAAATCATGATGCCCCCTCCATCTTATTTACAGTTGGGATGAGGGTTTGATGTTGGTGTGCTGTGCCTTGTTTCTACACACATAGTGTTGTGTGTTCCTTCCAACTAACCCAAATTGGGTTTCATCTGTGCATAGAATATATGGCCAATAGCAATGTAGAACATTGATGTGTTCCTTCGCAAACCTCAGACATGTAGGAATGTTCTTGCTGTGGTATCCTCTCATGAACTCAGTTTTTTTGTGTTTTTACGTATCATAGACTGCTCATTTGAGATGTTAGCATGTTCCAGAGTCTTTAGCTGACACTTTAGCTGATGCTTAATAACCTCATTGAACATTTTGCACTGTGCTCTTGCAGTAATATTTGAAGGATGCTCAGTAGCAACAATGTTGAACTTTTGTCATTTATAGAAAATGTGTTTCACAGTGTACTTACGCACATCGAGTCTTTGAGAGATATTTTGATACCCTTTCCACTTTTATGCAACTCAACAAATCTTAATCTTAAGTCTTCTGAGATCTCTTTTGTTTGAGTCAATTAGCTTTTGGAGAAATAAGCCTAGCGGTTCATACTTATTCCACCATGCACTGAAAATGTAAATAATGTACTTAATACAAGGATTTGTGTTACTAGTTTCAGCAGACTGTCTGTTTTCGTGACTTAAGGAAGATCAAGGGTTCACATAATTTTTATTGCCATTTTATTTGTTCCCTACCTAAAATTGACATGGTACAAACATAAAAAAATCACAATAATTATTTGAATCAAGAAAAGTCCTTTCACATACATATATATGAAAAGGCTTATTTGGAAAAAGTATTATTCCCAAGAGACATTGTGGTATTGTACTCCAAACGTAGACTATGCAAACATAATGAGGGTAATTTGAAATCATTTCCTGGGTTGTGGTTCGCACATTTTTATAGAATATTTTATTTGACGATACCAGGGAAGATATTTCATGCTGCACCAGGAGAGTGCAACAAAAGCAGCTGCAGGGCAATCACTTAGAGGGAGTAGTGAGCTGGGCCGTGGAGGTGTGTTGTCACGGGGGCTGTGAGCCATGGCCCAGGGACCCGGAGGGTGGGTAGCAAATGGACTTTAGTGTGTTTACTCATTGGTTCAATACTACATAATATTTGGGATCATTTATTTATTTTTATTTATTACATTTTGACTGCTATAGGCATGTTATTATCTCTTAAATATTCTTATCTAACATAATGTATTGATATTATTGATCCTTTATATGCTGCAGACTACGCCAGAACACTCATCACTGTCAATCATAGTAATGATGAATTGTGCGGCGTGTGTGAATTGATTTCACACACGCACAGAAGCCCACACATGCAACACACACACACACAAACACACACACACACAAACAGACACAATCTCTTTCTCTTCACTCTCTTCAATCTAAAGAGGGTTAGATTGAGGACCTGAAATGTAAGATGGTTTCAGTATAAGGAGAGAAAAAGTGAAAGGCCTGGTTTGTGGCCCAGGCGCCTCAAGAGACTTCCATTAAATAAAGATTTTCAGCCAGAGGAAAAGCTTTCTCTATATGAAACAGAGGGGGTGGGGGAGGTGAGTGAATAAGTGGGTGGGGAGGAGAGGGAGAAATGCAACAGAGGTTTCCCGTTTGAAAAGATATAGAGCACGTTCTCCAGACACAGATTAGAATCATGAAAGGGTTGTATTTACAATAATTTTCCGTTGAGAAATGCAAACAGACACAAAGATACCCAAAGGCATATTATTATTTTTATTTTTGTCTAGATAAAGCACATTTATTAATAGCACTGATTTATTATAAATCTCAGTAATTCCCAATATGTTTTCAAAAACAAAGTGTGGTGCTTTCTAACAACTGCCCCACAAAGTGAGCCATATTTAAAATAGACTTGTTGGCCAATATTTGCATTTTAACGTGAGACGCGACAACCCCACACTGAATAACGTCCATGGTAATGAAGAGTGAAGTGTGAGTGAAATGTAACATATTGAGCTATGCAAATTAATCTTTGGAAAACCAACTCCAATAAATAAGAAAGATATCTGAAAAACTAGGGCACCTCGAGTGGTACCTGAGAAATGTAAAATGTGTTCTGCGCTGATGTATTGTTTTTATTAACAAGATATCCTACACCAGGTATAGCAATTGTTATTCATGTATTCCAGAAATGATCTGATTTTGTGAAGACCACAGTGTGTCTTTAGAAGAAGAGCAGAACAATTCAACAACCGGAACAAACCAATTCTTGATTTATATATTTTTAAACCAGATCAAATCTTCTCAACTGAATCATGGGATTATTCAATATTAGGTAAATGGGATACATACAGTTAGACGGTTGGTGGATTTCTATATTCTTTAAAAAATCTGAGATTCATGAAGGTGGACTATGGACCAAGCTAGGAGAGAGGTCAGGAGGTTAGAGAAGATTTTAACTACTAGATGTTATAATGAATATACATATCAATCATGAAAGTAATTATTCTGTGCTGTATTTTAACTACAGTACATTTCCTGAAATTCTAGTCCATTTGATATTAAAACATCTGAACACAGTGTGTTCATCATCAATTGCCATTGCTGATATTGTCTCAAAACACATTTGGCTTTGTAAGTTGTCTCCGAGGAAGACATTGGCAATTTCCATTGTGACATACACAGTAAAAACGGCTGTGTTAAATCAACACCCTAAGTGTTAAATTAACACTATTCAGTGTCAATTTGGACCTATATAAACACTGAGAGTGTTAATTTAACTTTTAGGGTGTTGATTTAACACAGCCGTTTTTACTGTGTATGGACGATTATACTATATTGTACTTTATCCTGTGCTCTTTCTTTACAGCTGCACTCCGATGTGGACAAGGGTGAAGGACGGGTAAAGTATGTGCTCACTGGCGAGGGAGCTACCTCTATCTTCACCATCGACGAGAACACCGGGGACATCCACGCCACCAAGCGTCTGGATCGTGAGGAGCAGGCCTACTACACACTCCGGGCTCAGGCTCGGAACTGGGAGACCAACCTGCCCGTCGAACCCGAGTCCGAGTTTGTCATCAAGGTCCAGGACATTAACGACAACGAGCCCAAGTTCCTGGACGGGCCGTACTCAGCCCGGGTTCCAGAGATGTCCCCAGTGGGTGAGTAACATCAAGTGACGCCATCGACCCAGCCGGAGCAACCGGGCAAAAAATTATATTATCGACCTTCGACCGTATCAGTTTCATTCACAGGAGTTACACAACGTCATGTCAGCCGCATCATGTCAGCTGCGTCATATCTGCCACGTCATGTCATCAACATCATGCGGACCCCATAATATCAAACTCTGCATGTCAACCATGTCATGTCAATCACTATCGTTTCAATCTGTTTTGCCCACTGTAAGGTCCTACTGTGCAGTGTTGCAGAAAAAGTATATATTTACAGTGACAAGCAATTACTGTAAATTATGTAGCATGGAGGACATTTTGACTGACTTTCAAACAATTTCTGGCTTCTATCTACAGTATCTGGAGCAAATGTTTCAGTAAATTTCATCATCCTATAGGAATAGGGTTTTTGAGGATAAAATGTAAAGCCAGCAAGAAGCTGTAGAAGTGCCTTTTCATATTTGAGAGTGTTTTGACAACTGAAATATGCGACTCAAATGGCACCCTATTCCCTATATCGGAGATTCCCAGAAAGGGGTACTAGGACCGTGGGGGGACATGACACATCCACAAGGACACTGAAAGCCTCATGAGGCGTTATGCACATGCATTCCTATATCATGCTCTATTTCTATACTGAGGAGCACACTTTACAATATCTAAGAAATAAAGTACAATTTGGTCTAATTTAACAACAATAGGAAGACAAATGTTCCTGGGTGAGAGAAAATGATTGGTTGGATTTGGTTATTAAAAGCAAAAGCATGTTTGTGCGAAAGCCAACCTTTGTGACCAAAGACAAATGACTCTTAATTTACCTCTCGAGCCAATTTGCTGGGATTAACCAGATGGTGGAGAAAGAAAACTGAAATCAGCAGGACGAAGTGTTGTAATTAAGCATGAAGGGATGTGGTGAGAGTTCTTAATGCCTGGTTACACCATTTAGTCATGAAACAGAATATTGCAATACACCACAAATCCCAGAGATTGATTTTATGAACCAGTTACCTTTAAAATTATTGTACTATTTTATAGAATATGTAATAACAAGTGTGAATTCAAAACATCTCCAACCCTGGTCCTGGGGAGCTACTCTCCTGATTATTGTCACTACAAACCTAATCTAACACACCTGGTTTTGATAATTAACTAGTTGCTAAACTGACTGAGGCTGCATTATTTGCGGTTGGAGTGAAAACCTACAGGATGGAACCTGTCCAGAACCAGGGTTGGAGAAACCTGTTTCTACCGTGTTGATTATGGACGGACATTTGATGAGAAACCAATGAGCTTTAAGATAAGGATTTCAGCCAGGATTCCTGAGTTAACATTCCTGCCCTCAAAATAACTGCAATAGGATCTTTAGTGACCTCTAAAGAATAAGGACAGCAGTTAGTGACATCTGAAAGTCGATCGTACTGATCATTTACAGTACACAAAGAGATTGTACAATGCAACAAGTTTAATCCTGCAAAACCTCTCAAATAAATAAATTAGTATTTTCTGAAAAAACAGGAAATCTTGACTTTTAGTTTTGCCATTTTGTCGTAGAGATACTCTACAGAGAGAAAAAATAAGAAAAACAATTATATACTGTAACCACGTTTTGATGATATGGCTTTTACAAATATTGTAATAATTCAAGCCTATATTTTGCACTCTGAGATATTTATTTAATCATTCTTTAGTTAAGATCCAGTCCTCATTTTCTGTGACAATATGGCAAACTGCATACTATAGAAAAAGCACAGGCTAAAACATAGAATGACATCAAAACACTAAATACTAACAGGTTAGTAGGCTAGAGTTGTATGCAAAAGATTGGGCACCCTTGGTAAACCTGATTATGATATTACAATTAATCTTTCTGTCAACAGAAGTAAACCCTTCTGCACATTCATAAAGGATTAATATTTATTAGCATTTTCTATACATTCTCAATATTAAAGAAATATGAGCATGGTTGGTGCAAGTGTAATTAGGACTAATACATAATTTGGCAGATACACCTGCATCCAAAAGTTTTCTGTAGCCATGCTTTTAGTCTTTTTCCACTCTTCCTTGCAGAACCAACGCATTCTCATGGCAAGACGTGGGTAACCGTACGTAATGGAAATTTTTCTGCATTACGTATGCAGACTTACGATATGGCCAATCAAAATGTGAGTTTTTTACGTATTGAAGCTCCGTTCTACCGAAACACTTTCAAGAATAGATCAATCGGTAACAATTTAAAGTACTTGGGTAATGATTATTAGGGATATATGCTATGTGCTATGCTATGTTAGTGAGGTTAAGGTGAGGTTAAGGTAAACTGACTTTTTTAAGTTTCGTAAACGTACGAGGCATACATTTTCTTGCCTCTGGACATGTCACATGTGGACGTATGTTTTTTTTACGATTTTGTACAATTTTGTATGTATCGCCATGAGAACAGCCTGGCAGAAGACTTCCAAGTCAAAATGATTTGTGGGTGTCCTTGCATGCCCTGCATTGTTGAGATCTCCCCAGATTTTAAATAATATTCAAGTCTGGGACATTCCAACACCATTGTTCTTTTTCTTGTAAATATTTCATGGTTGATTTTCAGTTGGATTTCGGAGCCACACCTGTGCTTATCAGTTGGTAATGTTTTCCTTTCTTGAAATTCTCCACCTTTTTCTCTCCGAATGTACCTTCTTTGATTATGGCCAAACAGTTTAGGTTTGTTCCATCAGTCCAAAGCACAACATGATTCTGGCTTGTCAAGATTTTATTTTGCACACTTTAGACACTACATATTTACACTAGATATTTCTTTCTGACAACTCTCCCATGCAGATCCTTAAGTAAGGTACGCTGTATTGTGGATATAGGAACAAGTATACTCAATTGTCAGATAAACAGTTTTGAAGGTTGTTTGCAGTGGCCTGTCAGTTTTCAATTGACACATTTTCAGGCAAGTCTGTGTTCTTTTTCTTGCCTTTCCAGATTAAACAGTTGAAATGTTTAATTTCACTTCCATTGTTGACAATGTTTCTGACAGTTGAAATTGGCCACTGAAGGCATTGAGGTAATTTTTTATAGACCTCTTTTGTTAATTAATGTCACATGTTGTAGAATAAATATAGACAGGAGGCAGCCTTTTAATAAGGCTCAAAATACACATTTGGCAGAAACATAAAAAACGAACACCAGAGATATAAACTCACCCTGAAAATAGTAATTAGGAATGTAGCTAATACACATGACATGAAAACACAACGACATCATGCAATGAACAACAAGAAACAAGCAAACAGAGAGACACTAAATACATTAATGAGGGAATGGAAACCTGGTGTGCAAGATAATTGACAAAACAAGACTTTCAATTGGTTGATCAGAGAATGAGATTAATTGTCCGGAATAGATGGAAAAACCAGGAGTCTGTGGGGAATGGAACGACTCTGTCCTCAGACATTTGCATAGAGGAGCCCATGATTGTTGAAACCAGGCAGGACAACCATCTCAATATGAGACATATGGAGTTAAGATTATTATTAAGGCCCAGAAAGTTTTATTGACAATTTATGGCTTCAATATTTCATGTGAAATCAACTATTACTCTGAACATAAAGAAAGTTGAATGATCCAAAAGTGTGCCCAAGCTTTTGCATGTCATGCTGGATTTTTCAAATAATTACAAATATTTAATAAATGCAAATGAATCATAATATTGTATTAAATTTTCTTTGTACCATATAGAGGTCAGAAAAACATCTGTTCACAGAAAGATTAATTGTAAAACAGATTTGGCCAAGGTTCCTTAAATATTTGCATACATATGCTAAGCTCATGAGGCATTTAGATATGATAAAATTGTAAGTAAATAAAATAGATAGCAAATAAAGTACAAAGGAAGTAAAAAGTAGATGTAGCAACTCCAGATTGAACAATTATAGGCAAGAATAGTTGTTCTCCAAATGTTGAGGTCTGTGAAATAACACCAAATGGGATTGTCCACAAATATTGGTATGAATTTCTATATCTGTGACCAGTTAACGATACTTTCTTTTTGTGCCAAACAGTCATAAATATGGCTCAAATTAGCAACCAGTTGGTCCTCTTAGAAATGTTTGTGTAAAAGTAAAATATATTTCCCCTTATGTGAGAGCTGGGGATTTAATTATCTTTTTAAGTGCCACCAAAGTACCGCACTGGGTACATCTGTGTAGAGCTTATGAAAGAAATATGTCCAAAACCACAATTAGCCGGCCAAGGGCAAACACATAAAAAGAAAATTTGACAGAAAAAAATTAGAAGAAATGTCAAAAAGTTGGATTTTGTCTTCATAGACAGCCATTGAATTGGACCTTGACCAAAACATAGTGTAAGAGAAACTGGCTGCAAAGCTTTTGAACAACAGGAGGCGTTTTCAATCATAGTGAGAAATGGGCCGTAGGGGGAACCTTTTTCATTGAAGCCAAGGGCAAAGGTACTCTTCTTTACCGAAGCATTTAAGGAGCTTCTACAGCCAACTAAAAGGGTTCTATTGTGGCTGACTGTATTGTGTTGAAGAATTGCAAAGCCAGTTGAATTGCTTATGTACAGTACATGTAGTGATTTGTTGTAATTTTAGATTGTGATATTCAATGGTACATCAATGCACAATGTTTTGTGTGTTTTCACCACAAATGTTGAAAACACATGGAGGCGATCTAGTTCTGTGCTATTTTTTGTGCGGGCTGGCGTGTTTGTCATTATTCTGAGTATGCTGGACATTTTCATGTAAAAAATTAAAGCAGGCTTCTACGATGTTGGAAAGAGAACTAGTTTTAAACAAAAACGACTGGGCAAATTCAGCACATGTAAAGCCAGACTAACTGTAGCATACAGCATAGCTACAAGTTACTATGCACTGTTAACCAGTGTTATTAGAAATTGTGAACGTGGGCTTTTGTCTGGTAATACTGAATAATCCCAGCTTCTGCGTCAATTCGGTTCTCGAGTGACTTCCTCAGAAGAAATCGGTTAAAGAAATGCTTTGTAACCGGCAGCATTTGAGTTGTATTTCACGAGCTGTTGATGTGTCATTGCAGGCACATCTGTGGTAACAGTGGTGGCGACAGATGCGGATGACCCAACATATGGAAACAGTGCGCGTGTGGTCTACAGTATCCTGGAGGGCCAGCCGTACTTCTCCGTGGAACCAAGGACAGGTGAGCATTATATTAACCTATTACATGTTGGTGCCTTGATCAAGGGCACTTTAGTAGGCTTGTTCTTGACTGGTGACATTTAGATCAGAGGCTGGAGGCCCTTTTCTAGCCCGCAACATCAGCAGCATTTGATCAGAACCCAAATCATTTTAGTCAAACCTTTTTCGCATTATGCTTTTCCAAAATCTCCCATCCAGAGATGGACCTGCTTAGTTTCAGAGGCAATCCAACCGTGGGATGCAAGCTTTTGTTCTGTGTGTCACGTTCAACAGGTAGAGACAGGCGCGAAGGTTCAATAATCCAAGTACTTTATTGATAATGAAAATAATACTGCCACGTGGGGCTTTCCAAACACAAAACAAGAACCACACAGGAACGCGTACAGGAAACATTGATCGACAAGAGACAAGGGGAGCACACCATGACTAAATACAAACACATACTAATTACTAAC
>JACXGM010038667.1:0-10554 GCA_016801145.1 Umbra pygmaea
TCTGTCTCTCTCTGTCGTTCTCTGTCTGTCTGTCTGTGTGTCTGTGTCTCTCTCTGTCTGTCTCTCTTTCTTCAGCCCTCCATCTTCTTCCTGTCTCTATCTCTCTCTCTCTAAACCCTGGGTATTTTAAAGTTGGTCTATACCACTGCCCCTCACTACAATACCTCTCTCTCCTCCTCACCTCTCTATCTCTCTCTCTCTCTCTCTCTCTCTTCCTGTCCTCCTCTCTCCTTTCTCCCTCTCCTCCTCTCCTCTCTCCTCTCCTCCCTCCTCCTCTTCCCTCTCTTCCTCAGGGCTCCTCTCACCAGTATTAGCATGCTAGTTTAATCTCCTTTACAGCCTGTGTGCCTGCTTCCATTGTGGGAATGTCAAGCGCTCCCTTTTTTCTCCCTAAATGGAGCAGAATCCTGGCAATGTGTGTCTGTCAGGAGCCTGTCCGGCCCAGTTTAGCCGGATGTAACAGCATTTTCCTGAATGAAATCCTCCCGGCTCTGAGGACCGAGCTCCAGAATAATATGTGTCATTCTGGGGGAAATGTATTCCAGCGTTATATCCCCATATTTCACGGCTGTCAACTGGAATGTAAGTTGTGATGACCTCAGGGACCAGGAGAAAAGGCATTAATACACACAGGATAATATTAGAGAATGTAGTTATGTGAGATCAATTTACTACTGACGGCTAGACGAGGCATGTCACCACTTAGCAGCTAGCTGAAAGACTTGAAGATGGAAAACACAAGTGACACATAAAGAACGTATGCTCAAAATGACATCATTGGGTACATATCTAAGCCTTGGGGGCTACAGAACCATTATAATACAGTCTATGGCTTTGTTTTTGTAAGTACAGGTAATGAGTGAAGCTCATAATAAAATACTGCAGCGTAAATTACCTGTCTGGGAGAGGATGTCATGTCGATCAGTTTTGTCAGAATCTCGTTTTTTGTGTTCCTCTTTCGTCTTGTAAAATGTTTTTTATGTGTTTTGTCTAAAATGCGTTTCTCTAAAACTGTGTCTGTTGTTCGTGAAATGTGAGGCAAACGTGGTTGTTTCTGCCTGCTGCTGTTAGACAGATGTCAGTTGATTAGCTCTCCTGAATCGAATTATATTGGGGAGCTGAACATATCAAAAAAGAAATGGCACAAATTAAGTTTATTGGCTAATCGGCAGAAATGGGCTCTTAATTGTTGTATAGAATGCGACGAGACAAACACATATTTCACTTCATCTTCGTTAGCTGAGCTATGAGGAGCTGGACAGATTTACTGTAAAGACGTTAAATAGCTGTGTTTGTGTGTTCATGCATGGGTGAGTAAGCGAGCATGCTCGTGTTTGTGTGTGATAGTCCATGCTTGCATGACGGTTTGCATTGTCGCGCGTGTGTGTGCGCGAACACGGTATAACCTACAAATGAATAATCACCTGGATTTACCACTTCCATTTGTGCCCACAAACCTACATCAGGGAAAGAAAAACAACCCAGTCAAACAGCCACCATCCGGCTCCGTGTACAGCCTTTAAAATGCCGTCTATTTGATGACAACCCAAATCGCTATGAAACATCCATCAAGGACCAAGGCACTTAAAGACCACAGCAGCCAAATTAGCTTGCTGTGTTTTCTGGAGAACAAAAAAGAAACTCTTGAGTGATGATGCTGACAAATGCGCTGAATTTACAGACCTCCAGCACTGTCGGTGGCAACATGCTCTTTGTATTTCGTTTTTTCATTACACCATAGAAGAAGGATTCAAACCATTTTGTTACATTTACATTTGATTAATTTACATTAGCAGCAGCTGTTATAAGAGCAGGTAATGGTTAGTGCATTCAGTTAACGATAGTTAGGCAAGTGGCCTTGGCTTTAATCGCTGAAACACTCAAGTAAACCCTGCATAATTTGGTCTGTTGTTTCACTTAATGTCTGTGTCCATATGCTATATGGATTGCTATATCCGGCCGGCCTTAAACAACGCAAAAAGACAATTATAAATCATAGCTAAACCCCTTAACGCTATTTCTCATGGATTGTCTTCTCTATTCATGTTTAAGCACCGCATTCTCCCAATCGCTATTTGACCAAATAATTAGTTACGTTGACAAACTAAAACAGGAACAATTTATTATTTAATTTATATTTGAGCCACTGCTGGCAAGAGTCTAAATAATACACAGTCTGTATAATACAGATGATATACTGTAAAACAGACTGTATGATATAGACTAATACATGCACACTCTATATAATATAGACTATATGGCAGAATATAGACTATATGGCAGATATATATAATATGTAATATATAATACAGTCTATATAATACAGACCCCAAATATTACAGACTAGATCATACAGACTCTATATAGTACAGACTCTATAATACAGTCTATATAATACAGACTAGAAAATACAGACGATATAATACAGACTAATTACACCATATACTAGAGACTGGATTATACAGACTCTATATACCATAATACGGTCTAATAATCTAATAAAGAGTAGATAATACAAACTCTTATCTACTACAGACTAGGTAATGCATGCAAGATAATACAGATTATTGATAATACAGACTAGGTAATACAGACTAGATAATACAG
The DNA here is from genome assembly GCA_016801145.1 of Umbra pygmaea. Lineage (NCBI taxonomy): Eukaryota > Metazoa > Chordata > Actinopteri > Esociformes > Umbridae > Umbra > Umbra pygmaea. Next base: position 2,608 of record JACXGM010038667.1, read on the forward strand.
ACTAGATAATACAGACTCTATATAATACAGGATGATTGCCTTGGGTTATATAGCAGCCTCATCCTGGAGTACCCCAATCATTTGGGGGTTAGTGATTCAAATGTATTTATTTACTTATTCAAAATAAGGTTGTTTCTTTTGATAGTTAAGGGAGGAACAACTTGGAATGTTGGATGTTATAGTATCATAGTGACAGGGTGTTTATTACCCAGGACTGCATGACCACATGCATGTGGAGATGACCAGCGCACAGGTGTGTATCCATTTTCTACCAATAGGCAGCCAGGATAGTAGGATACTCCAGACATTTTCTACCAATAGGCAGCCAGGACAGTAGGAGACTCCAGAACAGGATGGATGGGCCTCACCGCGGCAAGGGTTCAGATCCTTGCCGTAGCACAGGACAATACCCGGGGGCCCATCATGGTGCTACCTGGGGTGGATGGGTGGTTAGTCGGTACCTTGTCACACCACTCTGGAGGGACTCTTTGTGTTGGTCGGGTGCTTGTGAACTCAATCGGAGTTGTGCAGCTAAAGAATGTGTAGCTTTACCATGTGTACACCAGGTAAAAGTTTCCGTATTGTTTGAGCAGTATGATACGGACGGATCGGCTTGCAGATCGCTGTAAACACTACAGCCATGAGAGGAGCAAACATACACCTAAAATGAGAGCTAGCGAACAATCCATGATTGTAGTGACATTCGAAGGAAACCTACACATTTTACATGAACATTTGCATTTTTTTTAGAAAGGCCCAACATCACCAATTAAGTTTCTAACACAATTAAAACCTCAACATTTGCTGCACCCCGTTTAGCTGACCTGTAAGCCGTTGGCAAACAGAAGTGAAGAAATAATGTCTGATATTTAACGCTAGGTGTTCGTGCATGCATGTGTTTGTGTGCGTGTGTGCGTTTTGATTAGCACCAGGCCTCCAGACTATGGACTAAGTAGAGGAGCGCACCTCAGGGACCACAGCCATATGTTTAAGCTTTGTCTTGTCCTACAAAGTTAGTCTGCCCTTCACATGATTTGTCAAAGGGCTCCGTTGGTGACAAGCAGGAGAGCGGCCTGAGCTGGGGAAGTCTGCGAACGGAGGATGGAGGACACAAGGTGTTTGGGGGGGCAAAAAAAGCGGGGAGAGAGGGGAGTAGAGGAATAGAAGAAAGTAACTTCTGGCTGCCACACCCCCTCCTCTCTCTCCATGGAGGGGTCAGGCTCTGAACTGATTATGGCATAATTACAGAGTTAAAGCCTTGAGATTATCCACCTGGCAGTGGGTTTGGACTGGCTAGCTGAGTGGCTAGGCTAATACAGCAGACTGGGGGGGGCAGCCGACTTCTCTCTTCTGGTCTAAGCCTTTATCTCACCTGATTACTTGTCTTTATTGGGTTGTGTTAAAAGCATTAACTGAAGACGGTTCGGGTGATTCATCATGTTTAAGCGCTCCCTGAATTAAATCAGGGCCAAGCAAATGAGTGGCGCACCACGACCAATCATCTGCTGCTCCTCTTTTTTCTCTGACTCTCACTCTACGTGTGTCTTTCTCTCTATTTTTCTCTGTTCTTTTCTGTTACTCTCCCTCTCTCATTGGTCATTGCTTTTTGTATGTGTTTCTGTCCTCGTCTTTCTCTCCATTGCTCTAAGAGGTTTCATGCATACAGGATGAGGGCTTCTCTACCCATTGCGCTCTTACACTCTCCCCCAGGTCCTCTGTGGCCCCTCCCCCTCTAAGTGGTATAATTGAGAATAATTGTCCAGACAGTAAACAGAATTGAGTGAAAGGACAGAGCGCAGGTACCTGAGAGTGCTTTAGATTGGTGGAAGTGTTAAGTGTAGCAGAAGCTAAGAGTGCTGTTCTGATCCCCTAACCACTCTGTGTGAAATAGACAACTCACACCTGTCACTCAGACTGTGTTCATCAAATCAAGGAGTAATGGGATGATGTTCAGACACTTGCTGTTATGTTCTGCTCCGATCGCTCATCTGAGGCTTTATTTCTTTTTCATAAGCTTAATGTTTTTTTAATTTTTCTGTTAAAGACAAGTGAATAATACAAAACTATTGGACTCAAGACTGGGCTTTCTATTACTGTAAATAATTTTAGAGTTTTTTATTAAATCATTTTGTTATGGATTCCAAACCTTAAATGGTTTTAAATAATTTCAGAATAATTGAATTTGATGACAACAATATTTGTATTTTTGTAATTTGGTAACATACAACAAATATGCATGCATCTAACATTACTACTATTAATATTACAAATTAAATAAAAAAAATACAGTTTTTAAATAAAACCAGGTTCTTCAGAACCCATATTATTAACAATGTCTTTAAAGAAACATTTATACATAAATTATGTTAGTATTTTATATTTCATAATGAGTTATTGGTTAGCTTTGTTTTTTATGTGTCTTTTTTTAACACTTTAAAATACTGAAAGTGACCTACAACTAATTATAAAAATATGATTATTATATGGTAGTAAATCAGGTAGATGGCGGTGTGCATCCTATAACCATTGAATGGTTTCTGCATGTGGGACTACCGTCTCATAACAATAGATTACATGCTAAATTAAATGCTGTTATTCATTTTTCTTTCTTGTTGTTTTTTTGTATTAGTGTAATTGATCTTAGTGTAATCATTTTATACGTATGTAATGGGCCGGTTTCGCGGACACAGATTAAGCCTAGTCCTGGACTGAATGGAAATCTCCATTGATCTTGCTTTTTTAGTTCAAGACTAGGCTTAATACTTGTCCGTGAAACCGGCCCTTTATGTTCTCACCACTGATTGGCCTGCTTGTATTTGTACTTTCATATACAGTCAGCTAAGTATCATTTGCAATTATAATTCCCCTTAATTATGAACAAAGCTAAACTTAAATGACCAAATGCTGATTTAGCTTTGAACCTAATTTATAACTAATTTACATATTATTGAAAAATATTTAGTGCTAAATTTTAAATAAGTATAATATAAAGTTAAATTACACTGTTTAATTTCTAATGTGTTTAGTTTACTGATTACTGCATTGAGTAACACTCCAACAATTATTTAAATGCATTAATGTGAGTCTAGATGTGGTCTGTAAATAACAGCATTTCATCACCGTTAGGTTGATTAGTCTCTAACTATGCATACGGTACACCGGTAGATAGACGCCGTATTTGCTTTTTGCAGTTACTCTTACGGGGACCAATTGTACAGAGAGTTGAGTGGGGTTTACTTCTCTCTGTCTCTGTGAAAAGTCATCCGGTGCTGCTCAACGGTTATATTTATTTTAAAATACAGTGCAGAATTTACGTGTCCACCTACGGATGCTGCAACATGGGTGTTTGAGGCACTGTACAGGACCATAAGAGGAAAAAGGAAAATAAACTGCAGCTTTTATTTTTAGATTTATCCTTTTTACATGTTCTTTTTTCAAACACACACTCAGTATGTGTGCATGTTCACACACACACTAACCTACACAAACATTATCACACACACACACACCATCTCTGAAAGAACCAAACGCTATACCGTAAACCACCAACATGGTTACAGTTACAATCATCAGGAGTTTCTTTGAGTTTTTTAAAAACAAGTATTTGATACTAAAAACAAAATAAAATGAATAATAGGGAATAATATATGAAGCAATATTCTGTTGTTCTTATATGAAAGTGTAACAAGAATCTCCCAAAAAACATGTGTTGGAGTGATTTAAAGTAGTGTACCTGTTCTACGGAGTTGTGTTAATGTTGATGTTTGGCTGTTTGGCACTTGCTGTGCTGATCTGCGGCATATTGTTGTGCTGTACGACACCACTTTCAAAGGCAACGAAGGTGATGATCATTAGCCTCAATGACTTACTGTACCAGAACACATCTCCCTGCAGAAAGAACCCCTTAACACACCTCTCTCTTTATTCTCCCTTCTCGCTCTCTCCCTCGTTCGCTCCTCTCTCTTCTTCTCCTTCCTCTCTCATATTTCAGGATGCTCGATGTGCTCTGCCTGGTTCTCTAGTTACCGGCCATTAAGCTACCGGGTGTTATTCCATGGTAAACATCGCCATCTGTTGGTCAAAGCAAAGACAGACACCGTCCAGACACAGAGGGCCACTACATGAGGTCTGTCCAGGTTTGCATTCACTAGGCTTGAAAATCTGAGAGATTGTCAAGCGGCGCACATTTTCAATTTACATTGCATCCCATTTTGACACATTGCTAACACTGTGTGTGGCATAGTGAATAAAACTCAAGGTGTCGCTAACTCTGGAGCCGCGGAACTCCATGGGCACACGTTTGTCCACTTCGCCTATACATGTAGGTCCAGTACTAACACACCCATGGACAAAAAATGTTATAGTCATAAGTTAGCAAATGAGTTAGCGCTGGTTTGTATCAAAACCCTGCACGCACTGTGACTGCAGCTCTCCATGATTGTTACAACGGAAACACGAGAGGTCAAATTGGTTTGGGGACGATCGTGCCCTCACGCGATTGACTATGCAAACTATGGGTTTATTCCTGTGAATGCAGACGTAAGCGCAGCTGCTTTTGTCTTCCTCTTTCATTTTCAGGGCCAACAATAGGCTGTTATATTTGGTGAGGTGATGAATGGGTTTTTGCCTCCTCCATTCTTCTGTGTGCATGCCTGCGTGCGTGTGTGCACTGTGCCAGGCTCATATTCTCAAAGTCATTGTTTCCCTGGAGAGGGTTCAGTGTGCTGGTCAGAGTTTTCTGCCACCATGACCTCCCTTGCCCCCCCATTCCCTTCTGTTCATCCCTTCCAACTCTCCACCAGTCTAAACCAGGCTGGACACACGTCGATTCCCCTCCCTTTCCAACAAGACCAACCTCAACCTATTCATACTAATGACAGCTTAATCACGCTGGACATACGATGTGTTGTCTCCTGGTTATTTGATATTTGAGTTGTAAAATGACGATCCTACATATTATTCACATTCTTGAAACCACTGGTTTACTTGTCTGAAGTTAGTTGCTCAATATTAATTTAGTTTACCTCCATGACTGGAGTTCAGATGAGACAGAGGGAGAGATGGAGAGAAAGAGAGAGATGACTGGGAAAGAGAGACAAGTGAGGTCCAGGCACATAAAGCAGTATTCAAAGACGTCCCGGCAGCGTGTGCCCTCAGATCGACCCCCCCACCCCAGGAGAATCATCGGCACCCTCGCCGCGCAGAGCACCTGGCTCGCTCGACTCGCAGTCGCACCTTATTAAACATCCTCTGATAGGGTCACGCTGCCTCCCCCCTGGCCCCCCCCACCCATCCGCACCCCCCTCACCCAACCCTAGAACAATTTCAATTTTAATAGCTTTTTACTATGTACTTCAAGTGCAGGCAGAAACCCCTATTGAAATAAAGCCATCAAAAAAGGGGCCAGAGCCGTCAAAAAAAAAAAAAAGAAAGAAAGCAAAAGAATAAATGAAAAAAAAATTAAAGAAGAAAAGAAAAGACAGAGGGACACGGAAAGACAGACGGAGCCATGCCTGAAACCCGGGAGCTGTACGTAATTATCCCAGTGGATGACGGCCCGGTAGCTGGCTCAGACTCGTTCATCATCCAGCAGCCCTGCATAGGGCCAAGCTCCTACTAATTTCATCCCTAGGATTAGCCGCGCTTGCTTGTCTATCTGGGTGTATTTCTGGGTGGGGGTTGAAATATATCGGCCCCTTCTACTTTCTAATAAGGCTGAGCAGCAAAGCACGGCTTCTACTGACACCTCCTTCTGGCTCTCTGCACTCCCACCAAAGAGATGGTGGGGGTGGGCGGCGAGAAAAAAAAACACCCCGGGATGTGCCGTCACGGCGCGCGCTCTACGGGGAAGTGACCGGAGAGAAGGAGTGAAGGTGAAAGCTGAGCGCCCGGCACTCTACCTGCAGGGCAACGCAAGCTGTTTTCTTTATGCATGAAATAGGAGCGAAAAGAACAGGGGGGCGGGGACTGAGCGGGGGGAGGGGGTTCGACAAAGCAAGGGGATGTGTGGTGGAAACGGAGCCGGCCACGTGTCATGGATCTGCGTGGGGAGACGTAGGCCCGCCTTCAGAGAGGACTGTCTGTCTGGCCCTGCTGCTCGAATTAGCTCCTGTCCTGTTCTGAAGCCCTGAGCGTTTCGACAGGAGCGCGGTGCCTGATGGTAACAGAGAGACGTCTCAGTCAGGGTTTAGAGATCACAGAAGAGCGGTGAATGTTAAATATATTTAACTCAGCAACCTAATTTCAATCAGAGTACACAAACTCCCTTCGACCCAGAGTGCATCAGTGCATGGGATGTGTGGTGTGTAAAAACTGTGTCCCTATCTAGGACACAACGGAGTGTACACATACAACAGGACTGGAAAGATTCAACCGAAAAATAAACTTTAATCAACCGTGTAACAGTGGAAGCCGGCCTGAAAAACTACACAAAAAGATAGAGTGGGTGAGAGAGGGCCTGAGAGAAAGACAGAGAGAGACAAAGCTTAATGTGTCAGAGTAAGAGATGTGTAAATAAGAGGTCTGACAACAACCAGTTAACAGAACTAATGTGACACAACAACACTGCTCAACACAGGCCTGGTTCTAAAGTCTGTTGGCCCATTTCAGACACATTATATGTTTTTGTTCTTACCAGTAAATATATATTTTGTCTATTAAATTCTATATAATCTTAACTGTTAAGCAAGGGTACAGATTAATATAGACTGCTTATCACCAAAAGAACGGACCATACACAAATTTTCTATATATTTAAGGACCTTCGACGGACCAAAATGCATCATCCGATTTTCCTCAACCCACTAACACTAAAACCTTAAACCTCAGCTTAACTCTAGTAAACCTAACCTAACTCTAACCCCTGTTCTACACCTTAAACCCAATTTAGCGCAGACAAACATTAAGCTTAGTCCTGTACTTAAAAAACCAATGTAATCATATCAATTTAGTCTAGGACAGAGCTTAATCTCCACAAATACTACCCTAATTGAGCACCAGCACCTGTTCTGTTTCGCCATAGAATATTATATTTCTGGTCCACACAAATGTACACACACAATATCATTTTAAGCCATTTAGCAGATGCTCTTACCAACTTACACAAGCCATTAGATTTAACGGTGTTGCTCAAGGACAGAGCAGTGAGGTTTTAGCTTTCAGGATTCACTGGAGCAACGAGCATCTTGCTCTAACTGTTTTATTTTATTGTTGTTTACTTTATTTACTCTGTTAATTCTACTGTTGTTGCACTGTCATCAGGAAAAATGGAAGAAGTCATTTCAGCGAATGGTCCGTACCCTGTGAATCCATTTCATTTAACAAATATAGGTTGAAACTTGACCAGAGTAATTATAAAGATTGCAATACTTTAGTTGGTCCTGTTTCTTTACTTTTAGGTCTATGACCTCGTCCTCTTCCTCCTGCAACTGAATTTCTTCCTCATCCTCATTTTTCTCCTAATCATATTATTTCTCATTAAGGTTCAGCCAGGCCAAACACATAACACACACACACTTACAAGCCCACACACAAAAACACAAACACGTCAGATAATTATAGCTATAGTTATAAATGACCCACCGGCAGAAAGCAATATTTCACACCTGGCCACCTATTTATTTATCATTTTTCCACATTTCAATGTGATTCTTATGCAAATGAACCCTGGACACTTTTCAATTAACTTTGAGGGGCCTTCCGTCACAGTGAAGAGGGAACTTGTTGTTGGAAATAGAGTATTTTTGTTATTGGTCATAAATTATTTTGGTGCTTTAAAGGAGATGTGGCCCGTCGTGTACGGTATGGAAACGTTCTGGGCAATCCAAGAGCTCCTTGGTGTATTTCCAGAGCATAAGGACAATTACTTTACTGAAAATATGTCTCACTTCTTCTGACACAGACACGCAGGCACGCACACACACACACACACACACACACACACACACA
>JACXGM010038668.1:0-10776 GCA_016801145.1 Umbra pygmaea
ATCTCAACAAGTCAGACGTCTTTTCACCGTCATCTCAACAAGTCAGACATCTTTTCACCATCATCTCAACAAGTCAGACATCTTTTCACCGTCATCTCAACAAGTCAGACATCTTTTCACCGTCATCTCAACAAGTCAGACATCTTTTCACCGTCATCTCAACAAGTCAGACATCTTTTCACCGTCATCTCAACAAGTCAGACATCTTTTCACCGTCATCTCAACAAGTCAGACATCTTTTCACCGTCATCTCAACAAGTCAGACATCTTTTCACCATCATCTCAACAAGTCAGACGTCTTTTCACCGTCATCTCAACAAGTCAGACGTCTTTTCACCGTCATCTCAACAAGTCAGACGTCTTTCCATTGTTTTTTCGACCAGAAATATGTGTTTCCAACATCCTTTCCACAGGTGTGTACCTATGTGACCTGTCCCCCGGTCTTCTGGCCTATCAGATGCAGGAGGAGGCGTGGTCTGCAGTGGACATCCGGTTGTCTGTCCTGCTGAATCCGCTATCCTTTTACAGTTAATAATGTTTCTCTGAGTGTAACTTTGTGTTACACAAGTCCCTCATTTGCTGAAAGTGCAAAAAGCATTTCCCACGGGCAAAATGTGCTTTCCCTGCCATGCTATTTGTGTATGACACGTGTATGCACCTGTGACCTATTATGGGATAGGGTCTGACTGTAGAATATCTAAACATACCACATCAACTGTTTATGTTAGGTTAGGGTTAGGCGTTTAGCAATAACTGTTATATTGCTTACCAGCAAAATCATTGCCATGGGTTTAAAAAAACAAACATGCCACAGGGGAATGTCTACTGTTTCTAGGCCACATTTTTAATGGACCTAATTATAGAAAAACATACACAGATTTTTTATTTATTTAGCATGATCTCTGTGGGACCATCGTCATGGTCAAAAACAACCAGAGGTTCTGTTTTCAGGAGAAACTGAAGATCCTGTTTCTCAGCTGGTGCTTTTAGATGTCAAAACAAGGAAGAGTTATTTTACCTCTACACAAGGATTTAAATTTACAGAGAAAATCACCCACTGCAGTTTCTTTTTCTGATTTTATCGAAAGGGTAAAATGTGGGATCAAGTTTCAAGTGTTTCCTTGAATGTTTTGTTAAGTTTTGTAATGTGTGGCAAGGATCAGGTAAGAAAAAGCTAAACTCAAGAAGTGTCCAGAAAATAAATTCTGCTGGGGTTCTGACAGAAATAGAATTGACAGTTTACTAAGATTCTCCATGTCCAAAAGATAACGAGAAGATAACATAAATATAACCAGAAGATAGCCAGAAGATCACCATTAAATAATCAAATGATTACCAGAAAATTACCAGAAGATTACTACAAGATAACCAACAATGCATGCAGGACATGATTATGCCAATATCAAAAAAATGTGTGCATGACAAACTGAAATTGTATTTTGCTTAAATTGTATTTTACTCTGGCAATTTCTTTTTCATCCTTCTGTGAATTTTCCTAAATATGTCTATGTAACACACTGTCATGTTAGTCATCATATTATCACAAACAGAACTGGTGTTATCACCACCTTTACGAGGGTGTGCCATTTGTTGTCATTAAACCCCTCCTCCTGCTCAATGGCACCCGTCACTCTGTCACATGAATGTGCGTTATCAGGCAAATTACACAAACGCCTCAGCCTACCAGCATCATTAAAGCACTAGGAAAGCCACAGTGTGTCCAATAATACACAATTATTTAAAACTACAATTTCTACGATCATATCAGTACTATTCATATTGTATGATTACAGGTTCAAGCACCTCTTTTAAAATAACCTCCATATATATCATCTTTAATTTCTACGAGACACACACATTTTAAAACCAGATGACAGATGTGGATCACATTAGAAACGCCTACAGTCTCCACAGATCTGGGTAGGACTGCATTCTCTGCTTTTGCACCATTTCTATGGAACAAACTGCAGCTTAACTCAAGCTAGACACTCTGGTACCCCTAGCCCATTTAAAACATGTTACGGAGGATCAATATGATGTCGGATGCAGGGGTGGTAAAAGTACTCAAAAGTTATTCTCAAGTAAAAGTATATATACCTAACTAAAAAAAGACTCCAGTAAAAGTAGAAAGTCCTCCATTCAAACATCACTTGAGTAAAAGTACAAAAGTGTCTGATTTAAAATGTACTTAAGTACCGAAAGTAAAAAGTTAATATTCAAATTAACTGTAAATATCAATAATTAAGCAGCTTAATTGTTTTGGGAGTGATATGCAATGTTTTAATTGAACGAAATGATGAGATTAGATACTACAATTAAGAATTTGTTAGATTTGCAACCATAAGAGTCAATGAAGCACCTTAATGAAGCACCTTAACTCACTATAGTGTTTTAACTAAGTTCCATAACATTAGCTGCATCAAACAGATGTTTCAGAATATCAATGAGGAAGAACCACCTTTTTAAGTTGAAATATCTTCAAAACACACCATTAAGCGACACAGACTACTAATTAAATCTGTAAAAGCTTCTGTTCAGCTTTAGCAGAAGCTGATTTTCAAACTTGCTAGATGGTGTGATGTACGAGCTGGTGTGGCACAGGGAAAATACATATTTGTGTTTTAAAAGTATTTTTCTTTCTAATAAAAATCAATGCAAAGGTTATATATCAACAGTCAACATAGTTACATTTAAATGTAGCAAATATAGAGTATGGTCTGCTGTTATTTTGTGACCTGTTTAATGTCATGATGTGTGCAGTGAGAAGTTTTCATAGTAAATATTATACCGCAAAAGAACAGTTTGGGATTGGGAAACACTGAGCTATCGTTAGTGTGGCAAACCTGACAGCTTTTCCAAGTCTACCCGGGACCGTATCTTCCATGATAGATTGGCAGCATGCAGGGAGAAACAGCCCAGCTAGCATTGAGCTGGCGGGACACAGGCGGACCAGCAGAGGCAGAGCTGGTGGTCCGCCAGGCGGTTTGCTCATCGTTTTACCAGCGGTCCACTGGCGGCCAAGTGGTCCACCGGCAGGTGAACAGCGTTTTAGACCTTGAAAAACAGTCTAAAGTAAAAAAAGATAAGCTTTTTCTTTAATATATATTTTAGAACTGAATTCAATTTTGAATTTTAAAATAAACTTAACTGTGTTTGTATTGCATTTGAATGTTGTTGTAACCAAATTTGTAAATAGTTTAAAATATTTTTCATTAGATAGATATCTAGAACATAAGCCTAGCCTAGGATATAGCCCGTATACTCAGCCGATGGACTAACTGGAACAACTGTATGAGTGCGTAGGATTCCCAGAGGACCTCTGTCTAAAACTCTGCTCACCCGCCGGAAGACCGCTCATTCCCCAACACTCCCACTGGCGGACCGCCCGTTAAACGATGAGCAAAAAGTTAGTGGACCATCAGCTGTAACCGCCAGTGGTCCGCCAGCTCCATGTTTGCTGGGAGCTTACTAGCTTGATTCTCTCATGCATTCAGCTTACGGTTTTATCACACACAACCCCAAATCTACCACTGTTAGCTATCATGCATTAACTACATTGACTATTTTCAAGAGCTGCACCTTTACCTGTTTCTGCTGTCATTTTCCACATCACAATGGCGAACTGACTGCTAGGTGCGCGTATGCTGGCAAAGAGCTCACACATTCTTTGTTTAAGGTCTTGGTTTTAAATACTTGGAGCGCGCTTGGGGAAAATGTATCGAAGTAAAAAGTAAACTTTGTCTTTAAAATTGTAGTGGAGTAAGAGTGAAAGTAGATCCAAATAAAACATACTCAAGTAAAGTAAATATCCCCGAAAAAAATACTTAAGTAAAGTAATGAAGTATTTTTACTTCATTACTTACCACCACTGGTCGGATGTGATTGTTTTTGTTTTGATTTACGTATTTTTTATGTTTTTGTGACCTTTCCTTGTTTTGTATGTTGAAAAACTTGTACTAGTTAAAAAAATCAAGATCTCAGTCTGTTTTCCCTGTTTAAATACATTTTTAAATAAAAAATAAATAAATAAGGTTTTCCTATATACATATATTTTATAAATTTTATCACGTATTTTGGTATTTATCCACTGGACATGTTACGCATCTATATGATTCTATGTGATTGTTTTAATATGAAACAGATACAGTATGTCTGTGAAAGAGACATCAATGTGATTATTGTCCATTCTCACACATAGCAAAACAACAAATGTAAAAAAAAGTAAATATTGTATTATACATGATGGTAAAAGGTGGACGAATTAGTCGATATAATACCAAAGTATTATATAATTAACATGACGTAATCATGCATTTCTCAGTGTCACAGATACTGTACATAATAAATAAATGTTCAGTAGTTAGCTGGTGAGAAACGGATTAAATACTGTATGTAAAAAGGCATTGCTAACAAAGAATATCGCTTATACATCTTTATTTATCTCATTTGTGCTTCCTGTGTTTTTTCAATATTATTTGTTTTATCATAGTTGTAAAAATGCTAAGAATACAGTGAACTATTTTACTGGACTTTCATAGATAAAATGGGCTACTATTCTTCTGACATAAAATACATCTGACGTCTGACAACTGCATCGAATCTGAACCTATATACAGTATCAAACAACAGATGAAATATCCTTGATGAATATGCATTGGATGAAGGGCCGATTGCACATGAGGGCTAAGATGTGTCCTTATATTGTGCTAATTTATATAATTATTATAAAACAGTTTCCCATTGTTACAAGCCAACCGGTAGCTCATTAAACCAAGACAGGTTGCAACTGACCGTGAGCAATAACACACACATAGAAGGAACTGTGTGATATTGAGTAATGCCTGGTTCACACTAAAGGAGTTTTAGGCCGATTTATGCCCGATTTTCCCCTCCTGAGAATCCGAAAAAAATTCTTGTTGAGGACCTCGCTCGGTTCCGATTTTTGGTGCAGATTATCTGGTAATGTGAGGCGTTCACAAATCGAATTTAAACCTCCCGATCTGATCTCACACAAATCGATCTTACCCCGATCATATCAAACATGTTTGAAATTTTTCGGGATGATAAAGATTGTGATTACGTCAGTACTGTCGCATTAGCCAATAGGAAACAAGTCTACGTTGAGACGGTAGTGACTGACATTTTCAAATGGCAACGCAAAACTTGCAACATGGATCCATTGGACTTCAGAGATGGAGGAACATCTCATTTAGTTTTCACTATGAATAAAAATTATTTGTAGCACTACCTTATTATTTGAGATGATCTGTTTCAATTCTTTTGAATGGAAGTTCCCCAATCCAAAAGTGCAACCCACATTCCCTTTAAGAGCACGTGTGCCACTTTCCATGGCGGATTGCTATTATAACGGCGGATTGCTATTGAGTTGTCTTTTCACAAAATGTAAATGAAGAAATGTCACAGGACATATTTTCTGATGTTTTGGGCTCACTCTCATTGAATCAAGAGGTTATGAATGCATGGTAATATTTTTGTAATATAGTCTAACATTAGAGCGAGATTACTTTGCTTGCCTCACTCTTCTGTCAAATGTCATCATCAGCCATGTGTTTAACGGATAGCGTTGTCCCCTTCACAGCCACCCATCCAAGGGGGGATTCCCCTCAAATACGGCAAAGTTTCCCATAAATGAGTGGCTTGAGTCAGGGTAACTCACAAAGACATGGGTGATTTTACTATTACCATCACAAATGACTTGTATGTTGATTGAATGGTTTCCCTTGGGGTTGATATCAGTGCGAATAATTAATTCTGAATAATTTGGTTAAATGTATACAATAGATGTATGCCTATTTTTTCACATCTTCGGACACCACAATGATTTTACTGGCGTGGTAATATTATTTCTTGTAATTAGGTATGTAATATGTATTGCAATAATGGGAACCGCTGCATTTGTGTAGATGAGAGGAGCAAAGTTTATGCGCGTTGTGCACACGCTACATTATGGCCAAGCATGCGCCCTTAAGATAGCATATGAAAAATTAGGGAATGAAAAATCTTGCAGTTACCAAAAACAATTCCGCCACTGACCAGGAATAACCTGGTTAAAAGTCAGTGGCGGAATTGTTTTTGGTAACTGCAAGATTATTCATTCCCTAATTTACCGATGCGCGTCTGTGAAGGGAAAAGTCCCATATGCATCGGGTGCAAGATAGGAATGATACATGCGTTGGTGTAAAAAGGCAATTGAGCTGGGTGTAAGATAGGGCCCATAGACGTTAATGTCGTCGAAATGGCTCTCTCAATCAGTCCAACAAGGCTCGTAAAATGTGCCTTGACAGCCGACCACGCCCCTCTGGAATCCCCTTCCAACACATCCAACCTGTGAAAGAGAGAAAGAGAGAGGAGAGAAAAGTAGAGAGAGGGAAAAGAGAGTAGAAAACCCTATCCACTACCAAACCTCTATGGTCATAACACGCCCCTCCACAAAAGAGCAGACCACTGGTACTGCGAATCCACAAACCTCCCTTTACACTACCAAGACCAACCATGCACTAAACCCGAGACCGGGCATCTGCAAACAAATTATGAGACCCCGTTTTATGCCATATCTCCAAGCTGTAACTCTGGGCCAACAACGGCCATTTCATAAGACGCTGGTTGTGGTTGTACATATCAGCTAGAAAAACTAACGGATTGTGGTCAGTATACACCACCACGGGTAAGGCACTCGAGCCCACATAAACTTCAAAATATTGGAGCGCCAGCAGCAAGGCAAGGGTCTCCTGTTCTATGATGTCCGAGTCTGATCTGGGTAGAATGTACGAAAGAAATAACACACTGGATGGTCAACCCCAAACTCCTCCTCCTGTAATAGAACAGCACCAGCCCCAACCGAACTAGCATCCACTTCCAACTTGAACGGTCTGGTAAAGTCTAGAGCTGCACAACACCAACTTTACAGATTCAAACACATTTTGACACTGAGTGGACCACTTCCACGGCACTGCTGGGCTAAGCAAGCAGGTTATTGGAGCAACCACAGAGGAGAAATTCCTACAGAAAGACCTGTAATTTCCAGGCATACCTAAAAACTGACGCAAATCACGTCTAGTGGTATGCACAGGAAAATAGGCTATAGTGGACACTTTCTCGGACACAGGACACACCTGACCATGGCCCAACATTTTCCCCAGGTAGGTGACCCTACCAAACTCACATTTTACTAAGTTCAAAGTCAAGGAAGCCAATGCCAAACGTTCAAACACAGACCGAACAGATTAAACATGACCAGACCGGGTAGCAGAATTGATGATTAAGTCGTCTAAGTAAGCACAACAGTAAGGAGCTAACTGTTCCATATTGGGCAGGGGATGAAAAGTGGCTGGAGCATTACTTATACCAAAAGTCATCACATTATACTGCATCAAACTGTTGGGTGTAACGAAAGCAGAGATCACAGAGGAACGAGCTGTCAATGGAATCTGCCAATAACCTTTATGTAGGTCCAACTTAATGACAGGCAGCCGATCAAATGGCATCAACACAGTCCTCCATAAGAGACAATGGATAGGAATCAGGTACCGTCAAAGCATTGGCGTTATGATAATCAGTACAAAATTGGCTTTGGAATAAGAATGCAGGGTGAACTCCACGGACTAGAGCTATGGGTAGCGAATTAGTTTACTTCCTTTCTTATTTTCTGTCGTTTTGTAAGAACAACATGATATGCACGCTGTTTAACCGTCGTACGGCTTAAAATGTCAGAAAACAGAACAAGAAATTATTTAACCAACATAACCACATCATGCTTTGTTTGTCACTCAAATAGCCAATGTGGGCAGGCAAGGATGAAAGCATTTCTGGGCAACCGTACATCTCAGAATTTCTCCCAAATTACGTTCTCAGGAAACTATTTTAAAAACCTGAATTATGTTATATGCCAACATATTTAGGTTTTTTTACGTTTGAACTGCACGTTTCGTTATTAGGCTATATTTGTACTTCAATTACGTTGCTCCGGTACATTTCGTTTAGCGGATTTCTGCAAGAACATTCCACATGTTCCATACATTCCATAGCGTTCGAAATTATATTGCAACATTCACAGTTAATGTTAGGTAAGAGGATACTAACGGTTAAGGTTAGGCATGAGGTTACTAACGGTTAAGGTTAGACATTAGGTTACTAACGGTTAAGGTTAGATATGACGTTACTGAGGTTAAGGTTAGGATTAAGGTTAGGGTTGACATTGCAAAAAAATGACAATCGTCTGTCTGCATGACGCATGCAATGTAGAACAAAACACGCACAAAGTGCCGGTCTGGATTTGAACTCGCGAACACTGGCATGCAAGTCGCAGATTTATACACCCGTCCACCATCCCCGACCTCCGCCCTAGCAAAAACTATGCTATTTTCATGATTTTCATGTTCATATTTAACGTTATTTGAGTGTTCAATTTAGTTCCCTACAAACGTAATCGACTCTCTCATACGTTCATATTTGACATAGTTCGGTTTTACAAAATAGTTCCCTCAGAACGTATTTCATGTGATTTAGGGCTGTTTCTGAGTTACAAAGTTGTGGCCTCTGCTGTGAGGCTACAGGCAAAACCAAACAATCATCCTCCACCGCGTCAACAGCAGAACTTGGAACCAGCAGTACTGAAGCCACATGAAGACGACTGGCCCAGAAACACCCTCCTCCTGAGAAGTCTCTCTCATACGGTGTAACTTCAACATGTTAATTTACACACGCTGCTGACATCACCGGTCCGGTGTATTAATGACATAATAATTTCCCCTATCTTCCTATCCACAGTATATGGAGCAGGCAGCAGTACTAAATCCTGGTCAACTGGCAGCAGGGAACGACATACAGCTCTCTTATCATAACGCTCCTTCATCCGCCCTTGTGCTGAAGCCAGGGTGTCTAGTGCCAAAGCACAAGCGAATGCAATCGGTCATGGAGGTGGCTCACATCTAACATGTTCCTTGAGGAGTCAGTCTCCCTCACCAGATTTTCTTTAAGCACTTTAAGCGAACCTCTGACAGTATGACCAAAATCAACTGAGCAGAACTAAAACCCAGAGATTCCTGAACAGAGTCGCGAAGATAGCGAACAGAACAAAAGGAACCCCACATCCCAATCGTTCCCAGTATCCATACAATATTTTCGTAACATGGACTTCAGGATCTGGTGCCACCTCTCTAGGGCACCTTGACTTTCAGGAGGGTATGCACTAGACTCCTTGTAAGCAATAGCTAGTGTTTTCAAAGACCTGAGCGAACACTTTAGACATGAAAATAGTACCTTGATCCGTTTGGAAAACTCTAAGCAAACCAAACGTGGTAAACAACTTAATCAGAGCCGACTACACCACCTTGGACGTGATTAGACATAAAGGTATTGCTTCAGGGTAATGGATGGACGCACACAAAACAGTTAACAGAAATTGATTACCTGCCTTTGTTCTTGGTAAAGGACCAACGCAGTCTACTATCACCTTTTCAAACGGCTCACCCTACACAGGAATAGGATAAAGAGGAGCCGGCGGAATAACCTGATTAGGCTTCCCAGTAACCTGACAGGTATGACAGGACCTACAATAGCGCACCACATCACCTTTCAACTCTGGCCAAACAAAATGTTCCAGAACCCTCCTGAAATGTCCCGACTAGGGAATATCATGAGAGACAAATTATGTGACCTGAAAGCCACGATCTGTAACACAGAACCTCTATCACCATCAGCCACTTTGGGAGATGTCCACGTAATGGGCTGGCTTGAAGCACACTCAGCTGATTGTGCATTTTTATCATATTCGCTAGCATCCTGAGAAGGTAACAAAGATGTGACGTTATCCTCTCTAAAGATTGGGCCAAACAGTGTATCTTACGACCCTGTGATCCCTTCCATTTTACGGGACTGAGCGAGCTTCACTAAACACGCAGGAACATTAGCCTGGAGATCACCAACATCATCAGAACAACAGAGTGTTGGCATATACCTCTAAAGCTGGTCTTACTAAGCCCTGAGCCATATCATTTCCCACAATTAGAGCAACACCTTTCACATGCAAAGACGGTTGGAGAGCTACTTTGACACGGCCAGAAATTAAGTCAGACTGTAAATAAATGTAGTGGCAACTTTTTCCTTTGCGTACCTCAAACTGAAAATTATACTCAGACTGTTTAGCACTAGCATGCTCATCCATCTGGAGACGTGCAATACTCATCCGGACATGGGCCATTAGACCAGAACTCTGACCAGATGAAGGATCGAAGCCGGGCAAAGTAAAAGGTGTTTTAACAACGGACTCAGCATCTCTACCAGCTTGACCAGCCTCACCCATATTATAGACAGGTAAGCTAGATGTCACCAATTCTCCCTCTGAATCAAGCTCATCCAACCCCAACCCCGTAAGGTTCCCAGACGCACCCTCTAAACCAGGTAGCACATGCTTTGGCACCAAACATTCCCATACACAATGTCGCAGCTCAGCCTTGACTAAATTCCTAGACACAGGGAGCGAATAGTCGTTGTCACCAGTGATGGGAATAACGGCGTTATAAATAAACTGAGTTACTAACGGCATTATGTTTTTCAAAAATGAGTAATCAAATTAATTACTGTTTCCCATGTTACAACGCTGTTACCTTTACTGACAATAAAATGCGGCGTTACTTTAATTGAGCTCAATGAAGCGGTTTTCATCTGTTTCTTTTTCTCTGCAGGAACTGCAAAGTTTTTCTCTGGTGTGTGTGTGTGTGTGTGTGTGTGTGTGTGTGTGTGTGTGTGTGTGTGTGT
>JACXGM010038669.1:0-10776 GCA_016801145.1 Umbra pygmaea
TTACCCCCATTCAGCACCTCCATCTTCAACAGCTTATCCCTCTGCGCCTCACTACCCACCACAATAAGTACCCTACCCCCACTCAAACAGCTAGCATCCTCAACCCTACCGACCTGCTCCCTAATCGCCTTCGTGAGCGATACTGGGTGCAACACCTGACGTGTCGGTTCCACAAACACCACCACCACCTTAAACCTCTGCTCCCCACCACTCACCACCGGCCCTTCACCCTCTCCCGAACTACTCTCCACTCCCTCTTTCTTCCGTGCCCGCTTCTTCTTCCTACGACTACCCCGTGCCTCCTCAAACCCTCTCCCCACACTATCGACACCCACACTTTCACCTGAGCTCCCCACCATGCCGACCTCACTCACCGCACCGCCGTCGCGACCCGCCACCTCACCGGCAGCCGGTACTCTCCCACGCAGCAAATCCAGAGCTATAATCTCCGCCCTCTCCTGCTCATATTCCGCGGCAGTAGATCCCCACAAGGACGCCATGCTCAAATGTCAGCCCCGGTCTCGCGAAGAGGATATGTGTGTGTGTGTCCTAAATACAACTGGGTGAGAGCAGGTGAATGGAATTTGGATGATTGAGTCCGGGTCATGGAAATTGTAGTTCTGAACAGGCATGACTAGGGAAGCTGTAGTCCACAGGAAGAAGAACTGGGGAATGGGAATTGTAGTTCTGGGTAATGTAGACTAGGGAAGTGGCAGTTTCCAGGGAAGAGGAACTGGGGAACGCTACAACAACCAAGATGACGGAATTTCTCAAATATAAATAGTATTCTATTTTGGTGCAGGAGCTATAAAAACCTTTCTGGACACATTTGAAATAACAACTAAACTATCCCAGTGCAGAATCTGCAGTCATATCAGATCTACATAATAATAAAAAATATGTTTTCCAACTGACAGCCAATTTCCAACTGACAGCCGATCGGGATGCTATTTTGGACACGAAAGAGTTTCTACTTGGAGCTTCTGCCTAGAAAAGGAGTTTCTACCCCGGGACACTACTGTCTAGGTCCTGATGGAAGCCAATACAGGTGATTTTACATGGCTGGGCGTGTAGACTACTTTGTGGAAATAGTTGTAAAAATAGCAGGTTAATGAAAAATGTATGTTTATAGAACATTGCTTAACATGTAGAAATGTTAACCAGATAGGTGATTGATCTCCTTGGTGTGTAATCATTTATCAAACTGTCAGTTTTAAAGATGTAATGTTAGATTAGTATAAGTGAATAGAAGCTGATTTAGCATCTCATTTGTGTATATTGACAGTATTTTTGTGTGATAATTTAATAATATCATTAATAACTTCATTTTGGTGACAGTTAAATCTGTACATTATGTACTGAAGGGCATATTATAGCTCATATCAGGTGGCTATTGTGACTTATTGTTAATATTAGTTTGGTGTTTTGATTGCTAGTAAGCCAAGGGCTAAGCTAGTTAGCACGTTTTGTTTAAGCAATAGTGTAATAATTTCAACTCCATTTCGAAATTATGGTTAAATCTGTACCTACTGAAGCCAGACAGGTCATAAACCTCTCAGAATATATTGTGACCAGATGTGAATATTATGAGCTTCGTCTAGCCAGTATCTTTATAGCTTAAACTAAATTCAACATCACTATAGCTACTCGCAGGGCGCAGGTGCAAAGTTTGCATTGAATTCTGGACCTTGTGTAATTTCACTATAAACCGAACAGAAGCGCTGGATTAAAATCACTGCTTATAACTGCAATTTTTAAGTAATGTATACAGTGCCTTGTGAAAGTATTCGGCCCCCTTGAGCATTTCGACCTTTTGCCACATTTTAGGCTTCAAACATAAAGATATAAAACTGATTTTTTTTGTAAAGAATCAACAACAAGTGGGACACAATCATGAAGTGGAATGAAATTTATTGGATATTTCAAACTTTTTTAACAAATAAAAAACGGACAAATTGGGCGAGCAAAATTATTTGGCCCCTTCACTTTCAGTGTAGCAAACTCTCTCCAGAAGTTCAGTGAGGATCTCTGAATGATCCAATGTTGACCTAAATGACTAATGATGATAAATAGAAAATATCTGTGTGTAATCAAGTCTTCTTATAAATGCACCTGCTCTATGATAGTCTCAGAGGTCCATTGAAAGCACAGAGAGCATCATGAAGAACAAGGAACACACCAGGCAGGTCTGAGATACGGTTGTGGAGAAGTTTAAAGACAGATTTGGATACAGAAAGATTTCCCAAGCGTTAAACATCCCAAGGACCACTGTGCAAGCGATAATATTGAAATGGAAGGAGTATTAGACCACTGCAAATCTACCAAGACCCGGCCGTCCCTCTAAACCTTCAGCTCAGACAAGGAGAAGACTGATCAGAGATGCAGCCAAGAGGCCCATGATCACTCTGGATGAACTGCAGAGATCTACAGCTGAGGTGGGCGAGTCTGTCCATAGGACAACAATCAGTTGTATACTGCACAAATGTGGCCTTTATGGAAGAGTGGCAAGAAGAAACCCATTTCTGAAAGATATCCATAAAAAGAGTCATTTACATTTTGCCACAAGCCACCTGGGAGACACACAAAACATGTGGAAGAAGGTGCTCTGGTCAGATGAAACCAAAATTGAACTTTATGGCAACAATGCAAAACGTTATGTTTGGCGTAAAAGCAACGTAGCTCATCACCCTGAACACAACATCCCCACTGTCAAACATGGTGGTGGCAGCGTCATGGTTTGGGCCTACTTCTCTTCAGCAGGGACAGGGAAGATGGCTAATATTGATGGGAAGATGGATTGAGCCAAATACAGGACCATTCTTGAAGAAAACCTGATGGAGTCTGCAAAAGACTTGAGACTGGGATGCAGACTTGTCTTCCAACATGACAATGATCCAAAACATAAAGCAAAATCTACAATGGAATGGTTCACAAATAAACATATCCAGGTGATATATTGGCTAAGTCAAAGTTCAGACCTGAATCCAATTGAGAGTCTGTGGAAAGAACTGAAAACTGCTGTTCACAAACACTATCCATCCAACCTCACTGAGCTCGAGCTGTTTTGCAAGGAGGAATGGGCAAAAATTTCAGTCTCTCGATGTGCAAAACTGATAGAGACATACCCCAAGCGACTTACAGCTGTAATCGCAGCAAAAGGTGGCACTACAAAGTATTACCTTAAGGGTTAATAGGAATAATTTTGCTCGTCCAATTTGTCAGTTTTTTATTTGTTAAAAAAGTTTGAAATATCCAATAAATTTCGTTCCACTTCATGATTGTGTCCCACTTGTATTTGCTTCTTCACAAAAAATTACAGTTTTATATCTTTATGTTTGAAGCCTGAAATGTGACAAAAGGTTGAAATGTTCAAGGGGGCCGAATACTTTCGCAAGGCACTGTACATATTAAATATTTCATATATTTTTACAAAACTTAAACTCAGGAAACTGGCCAATGTCTCCGTTTCACAATAGCTAAGGCAACAAGATAATTATTAGTCATAATGTGACATACATAGCCAGTAACTTTACTGTATATTACAGTCGAAAATATTCATATTTCGTCATCAAAGAGTCCCAGTAATGACATAGAGCATAGGTAAAAATCCATCTTGTTTTGTGGAAATGACAATTTCAATGCTGTCTATGTACAAGCATCTATTCTGAAACTAACCACAGGCACGTTGTTCATAAGTCATGAGACAGTCTTCCAAAACAAAGACACATTTGAAGCATACTGCTACCCTTTCCGATTTCATTATATTCAGAATCCTTGTGAAACAGATGTTAAAAATGAGCAAGATCACCAATTTTAACCTAACTACACCAGATTATTTTATAAAACACATATTGATGTCTCAGGAACCGGATAAAAGTCATCACATTGCGTTTTTGTGTAAATATACTTTTTTTAAATAATGCTATAGCTGATTGGCTGTTCACTCTATCATTCTAATATCTTAGACCACAGGTGTCAAACCGGTTCCAAGGAGCATAGATATCCATTATAAAGGCTAGATGACTTATGGCTGAGTCTCTAATGTCATCACCGGCGGTCTTGTCACAGGCAAGCTTGGTGGGCTCTATGGTACCTAATGTGAGTGATCGCAAATACTTTAATCTTGCTGAAATCTTGACGGATTTACAAACGGTTTAGTTTCTTACAAATGCTATTAACGTGGCTATTATTCTGGATGCTTTATATATAATATGAATTTTTTTCAAAAAGTATGCAGTGTCATAACTACATCTCTGACATTTTTAACAAACCAAACCGTTTGAAAATCGGTAGAAAATTTAGCATGTTATGGTTATTTCAAAGTACATGCACCATTAACACACAATGTTATGAGTAAGCGGGCTGTCTGTGGCAAGATGGCCGCGAGGTGCAGACGTCGACCTCCATTGGCCAGCAGCGCTGACGAGACATCTAGCCTTTATAATGGATATCTATGCCACGAAGGGCCAAGTGTATGCTGGTTTTTGGTCTTTCCTTTCAATTATAGCCCAATTAAGACGTAGACTGCCAGGTGAGGCGAGATCCTAACCAATTAGTGACATTCAATCATTTAGGTACAAGGTAAAAGCGAAAACCTGCAGACACTAGGCCCTTTGTGGATCTGGTTTGACACCCCTGTTTAGACCTATGTTGTCATACCCTGTGGGACATGATTAGATCTCAATATATGACTGTGCAGTTGTCTTTCAAAGAGGATGTAGAAAAATAAATACAGAAGAATATTATGCATTTTCTTTATTTCATCTTGTGCCAAATTCACTGTGTACATTTATTAAAAAAAATATTGGCAGAAAATTCTGTGAAATGAACATGGACCAAAATTTGAAGTGATGGCGTGTTGTTTCACTGAATTCAGTGAGACCTGATCTAACCCTTACCCTAACCTTAACCACTCAGAAACCTTGCTGTTAACTCCATGTTACTTGCATTAAGTTGTAAAGTATTGTATGTAAACATGGTGACAGTGAGGAACAAAAAGAATCAAAAAGCACAATTGCAACTTGTCTGCATCGCAAAGGAATAGAAAACAAAATATTTGCAAAGTGTCCGCCTGAATTTGAACTCACAATCCCTGGGATATATGTTCCATGTTGATATGCCCATCCACCATCCCCTTTGTTCCAACCTGCAAAATCTACTCTATTTACACTCTGCTATGTCATCATGTGATTCCGTGAAGCTGCCACAGATTTTTAACTTAAGGGTCCGTGTTCATTTCATATAATTCTGTGAGACCACATTGCTTAAGAGGTTAATCAGTCTAGGGTAACATTTTTAATTAGGGTTTCAGTGTTTACACATATATTACACATATATATGGAAACATTCCCATCTGCTTGTTATAGCTAGCTTATGTTCCTGTTTGTAGCTATAAATAGCCTGAATGACAGTGCTGTTCCTGGCGAAAGACATGGCTCACAACTTTCACTTCACCAAGATCGATGTTTTGATGACCAGTCTCATTATGAAAGACTTGCCATTTTTAGTTGCAGTGTGTGTGTGATCTGTTTTAAAGGGACACTTGTACACTGTACTAAGACAAGGGATTATTAAGGACAAAGCATATCAAAGTGTATAATTCTGTCATTAGTTTAGTGAACTCTAAACAAAGGCCGGTTTTATGATATTTAAAGGACAATTCCGGCACAAAATTAACCTAGGGGTTAATAACGCATGGGTACCAAGTCAACCGTTCTCTGGGATATTTTTAGGGTTGAGTATCGTCTGGATTTTTACGATTCCGAACCGGTACTTAACACAATTCCGATTCCTAAACCAATTCTTGAAAAACTGAAAAAATGACATTGAAGGCTCATAGTTTTCTAAATTGAAAATTACTTTAATTTAACAATATATTAACATTTTAATGTACTTAAATATATAACAAGTCACCTAACACAAAACTACAATAATTTAACAAATAATAACAGTTGCACTAGTAACAACACAAGTAACAAAATAAATGTTGAGATTGTATGCTAACTAAACCAGCTTCAAACTTTAGCAGTTCTTTAGCTGAAAAATGACCATACTTGCATTCTCTGTCAAGATACGACACCTCTCCTGACTTATGACATGTCCTGCACAAGAGAAAACTCTCTCAGATGGTGTCGAAAAGGCCTGTACACACAGGTATGAGTTTGAAAGGGCAGACAAACTTGGGAGGCTGTCCCGCTTCCCCCACCACCAGGCTACAGGGTCTTGTCCTGATGGGATTGAAGGCAGACTCTTGTAGACCTCAATCTCTTTCTGGACCTATTTAGCAATGGAGAGGTCAGCGCTTTTACTGGTTGTTGCCTGAAGTAGCTCTCGGTCCTCATCCTCAAAAAGCTCCTCTAGGGTGACTTCTTGGCAGGCTTTTTGTGAAAAGGAGGCTGAAAAAACCCCACAAAAACAATGTTTAGACAAACATGCTTTAAAAAATGCATTCACTTTTGATCCAAGTTGAACTTACAGCATGTCCTTCTGCCATGTCATCCTCCTCATGGTAATCCACTCTTTCCTGAAGTAAAGAAAATGTGTTGCACATCATACTTTATCATAGAAACTGTAACAGGGCGCACATGGGAAACAAGGATAACTATAAAATCTCTCTTCTATTACAATACATTGCCAACTGCTACTTTCTCCAACCGGCACCACGCATCAGCAGATTCAGGTTTGCCTTTGAAGCGAGGGTCCATCAAAGTGGCCTCCTGGAGGAAGTTCTGAATGTTCTCATTCTTCAAGGAAAACATGACAAATGATTTAGTGTCTACTAGTGAAAATTATGTGGTTTGCCCTCTCTATATAGGCAAAAGCTCTTAACGAAAATGGAAAATACCTGGTATTTTATTTTTCCAGATCTCCAAAGACCTTTTTTTTCAAAGGACTGGTAAACATTGTGTCCTCGTCAGCCACCATATAATGTGCCTCCAGCTTAGACAGTATGGGGAGAATTTGCCCACATGTGCGGAACCGCTCACTGGATACACAGACGGTTTAACAAAATCCTCAGCTTTCTGGAAGTTGTCATCTGTGACACTACTTACCAAGTAGTCTCTGCTTTTCCCGCATGACGGTTTTAGCCACGGTGGACCTCTTCAGCCACAACATGACGGCTCAAAATCTGGCACACCACATTGTAATGCTGTAAATCTTCTGTGCTGCCAGGTTTAGGGTATGGGCAAATTTAAGAACCCCACCATTAAAGGATTCAGATTCTTCAGTTCAACAGCCATATTGCTGGCCCAACTTTGGTGTTGATCAGGAATTCCTCCAGAATGCCTTTTATTTCATCTGCTACCACAAGGCCTTTCTGTGACTTATACACAGCTTTGGTGTTTAGGACCTTCTGTTGAATGTGGCCATGACAGATATAGTGCACAGTAACTGTTAAAGTGGTCCTGTGCCACACTGGTCCACCCATCACACCAAAAAAAATGTATACTTCAAGTTCATTTTAATAAGCAAACTTCAGTAAAATTTAACTATATTTCCCAAGTATACTTTACATAGTAAGTATACCAATATCAATGCACTAGTGGTATACTTATAACTGTACTACTTTAATATTTCTTGGGACTGAATTGGCCCAATTTGGAGTATATAAAAGTATACTTTTATGTATACTAGAAGTGTAAAAGTAGTCAAGTTTGACTTCACAAATAGTTTATATTTAACTTTCCTTTTGTGAACTTATAGATATACTGCTAGTTTACTAGTTATATACTTAAATATAAAATTGTATTTATATATATTTTACCTTTATTTAACCAGGTAAGTTGTCTCAACAATTTCTTTTTTACAGCAACGACATAGGAACAATTACTTGCCCAAAGACACAATGACATTTTTGGCTCAGACAGGAATCAAACTGGCAACCTTCTGACTATGAGTCTGCCTCCCTATCTACTGAGCCATCTGCACCCTATACACTTCTAGCCCACTTTTTAGGTTTAATAGTTTAGACTACAAGTATACTTGTAAGTTTTTTAAATGAACTTAACTTCATACCTATAGTTTACTGCTTATACATTATTGTTGCACTTTAAAGTATACTACTAGATTTTTATTTAGGTATTAGTTTTTATACTTAAAGTACATTCAAAGGTTTATTTTAAGTAGACTCGACGTTAACTCACACATACACTACCAGTGGACTTAACATATAAATACTCAGAAGACATACTGCGGATGGAAAATATTTTTTCTTTTAAGTCCAAAATTTCCAACAAATATTGTTTAACCTCTTAAGCCTCGCCCCCTAATTGTCAAATTCTGCCTAAAAAAACATACCCAAAGTTAAACTCTTGTTACACTGGAAATTAAATTCAAACAAATACACAGTGAATATGGCACAAGATGAAATAAAGAAAATGCATAATTATTTTCTGTTTTTATTTTTCTACATCCTCTTTGAAAGAACCCTACAATGCTATATATTAAGATAGGATACTGGATCCAATTCAAATCATGTTGTTAAGGGGCTGGCCACATTAGTCTAACATTTTGTAGTGATTGAGTAAATAGCCAAGGAGCTATAGCTTTGTTTGTGAAACTATATTTTTTAGAAAAAAATGCACCGTGATGACGTTTACATCCGGGTCCTGAGACGAACAAAACATTTCTTTGCTAAATTATCTCTGTCAGTCTCCGGTTAAAATTGTTAATCTTGCACATTTTTAAGATCTCTGTTTCATAAGGATGACGTATATGTCGAAATTGCTAAGCTTTTCACATCCTTCTTTTGTTCAGAAGTGCAGGGAAAATACACTAGTTTTTTCATTTATTTATGAATAGATTTAAAAGTCCAGGAAGAAAATGCAATTTTTACATTCAAGATGGATTTTACCTGGGAAAACTATGCTTTAAGTCATTACTGGGACCCTTTGATGACCAAAAAGAAGGATTTTATGACCATAAGTAAAATATTTTGTACTAAAAGCTTAACATAAGTGACGTCTGCTAACATGTATTTCCTAAGTAAAATGTAATTGTTTTCCAAGACACGTACCTGACATTAAGTACTCTAACGTTGTGAATTTTATAGTTACACCAAAACCGAGACGTTTGCTAGAATCCCAAGATTCTAAGCTTTAAGAACATAAGACTTTTATATATATCCTAAAAAATGAGCGTGGAAGTTGTGTTTCTAGTTGGCATTTCGTTTTTTTTAGAAGAAAAAAAAAATTACCGTTTGTCGTATGTGTAGTTTGAATTAGCCGCCATAACATTGTGAATTTTACACCTACACTAAAACCGAGATTTCTACTAGAACCCCAACATTCTAAGCTTTAAGGAGATATAAGACTTGTATATATATAACCTAAAAAATTAGGGTGCTAGCCATGTTTCTTTTTGCCATTCGATTTACGTTTAAGTACAAAAACGGCTAGTTGAGTAAACAAGCTAACAGCTTTTGGTACTGGCTGTTTATGTCACATTATGACTAATAGTTCTCGATTTCATAGCTATTTTAAAACCGAGATATTTGCTAGAACCCCAACATTCTATGCTGTAAGCACAAGCCAAGTATACTTACACATTCTGTATAAGCAAATAATACTTTTCATTAGTGTATCTTGATCAAAATATTTAAGTACAAGTATAGGCAGAATTTACTTAGACTTTTCCTTATACTTGTCAGTATAAGTCAAGTATACTTAAGTATAATTTTGTTAAGTATATCTCTGATAAATGTATTAAAATTAAACTGAAAGCATACTCTTATTCTTAGTTTAAAATAATTATACTAATAGTACACTTGAATAAACTTTTTTTTCGTAAGGGCATGTAATAGCAGCCTTATTCACTTGTGCTAACTCCTGAATAACATTTTTTTTTTACATAGTACCATGCAGGAATAAGAGTATTGGACAGAGCATCCCTGGATGAGGTCGTTTTCGAGGATTAAGGGCAGCGGTCATCTCTCTGTATAAAAGATGTTTATATATTTTTTAACAAGCTCTTGACAAAATAAAAACATAAAGTAGAAAAATAATTTTCACAAGAGTTTACCTGTAATATGGCCATTCCATAGTTGAAAAAAAAATGCTGTCCCTTCACCACAAATTTTGTCAAAGTCCTGTGGATTTCCTTCATCTTTTTTGTCAGACTTGCCTTTTATGCCAAGGTGAATGGCGTTACTGACTCTGTGTTACTGTAATATAAACATAATTACTGTTAAATATTTAACAAATCACTTCACCATTTGTTAGTATAAATGCAATATTTGCAATCAATATTACATTAGGTTAGTTACCTGCAGAAACGCGGCTGTCATCATCATCATCCTGATCATCAATTGCTAGAAGTTCGACATTAACTGGTCTTGCTGTCACTGGGACCAGGGACTGAAGTCTGCAAGCTGCCAAACACGGTGCCTCCCTCTGCTTTAAGATGTATGCCATGTGTTGGTGCATTTCAATAAATTTGACATGATTCCCACGTAATCGTCGGAATCCTTGGCTGTAAAATACAGCCACACTTTTGACCGCTTTGATTTAGGCATTTTAAATGTACTAAAAGCTAGCTAGCCAATGATAGACTAGCAGAGCAAGTGTAATATGTTAACTACGTGTCCCCACGGTGGAGGTTTAGCAGGCGCTGTGCTGCCGCACTAAGTGGGTCTACTGCTGCCGCCACCACCGCCGAGTTACGGGGGTCTGCTGCCGCCGAACTACGGGGGTCTGCCGCCGCCACCGCCGCCGAACTACGGGGGTCTGCCGCCGCCGCCGCCGCCGAACTACGGGAGTCTGCCGCCGCCGCCGCCGC
>JACXGM010038670.1:0-10775 GCA_016801145.1 Umbra pygmaea
TTCACATTTTGAAATCAATACAACAACTTTTCCCTATATTGTATGATTTTTTATTGTAAAACGTGGTTTCTGGTCAACTAATTCCACTTGGCTAGTTATTTCAATGCCTTATAGACATTCTGGATTAGTTTAGGCTTCTATACATTGTGCATAATGCATAATCACACTGGTTTGAACTTGACTGCTTCTCGACGCTCAATGCACAACATAAGGTCTCTCTCCCCATCTACTGAAAAAATGAAGTAACACATCGTCCTAAGCTGTAGAATGCATGTTGATGAGTTGATTAGAAAACTAAAGAGTTAAAATGGGTTTCTTTTATAGGAACAAGTCTTGTTCTACACTAAACAAAAGAAAACTAATTTTTTACTCTACTTTTTTACCTATCATTGATTATGGAGACACCATGTATATCAGGAGTCTCCAACCCTGGTCCTGGAGAGCTACCATCCTGTAGGTTTTCAATTGAACCGCACATAATGTAGCCTTATTAGGCTTATCAACCTGCTAATAATTAGAATCAGGTGTGCTAAAATAGAGTTGAATGGAAAACAATCTGGACAGTAGCTCTCCAGGACCAGGGTTGGAGATGCTTGATCTTATCACGTTTTACGTGTGGTGGTGTAGGGAGACCAAGGCGATGTTCGATGATAGCCCTTGCTCATTTTATTAAACAGTTCGAAACAGCTTTTATAACTACGTTGCCGGGTGCACATGAAGCAACATCACAACAAATACTCCTATACTGCATACATACTCTTACAGCATTACAGACACTGATAGCTAATATAAGGCAGAGCATACGCATAAACATATACATCTGGAGTCACAAAAGTTGTATAGCCTCCAAACAGTCTTCGAACGAGCAGTAGGTCACTCACACGACACAAAATCAATGACCGACACATCTTCTTCTTCTTCTATGGGGTTAATGGCGGATCGCAACCAACTGAAGGTGCATACACTGCCACCAACAGTACCGGAGAGCGAGGCCGGGCACGGCCCACCCAAGACATCTCCACCCAACACACCCCACGACCCTAGAAAATAAAATACAACCCCCAATTTGCCATTGCCACACAATCACACCTGACACCCCAGTGCTCCTACTACATTCCTCCCTCCATCAAAACAGTTTAGCTCTACACTCTAAAAACAAATGGTGCTAAATAGCACTAAAAGAGGTTAATTGGCTTGTAATCATAGGGGAACCACTTTAAGTGCTATATAGCACCTATCTTTAAAAATGGTGCTATGTAGAACCATAAGAGGTGCGATATAGCACCTTAAGCACCCCAAAGAACTGCTGAAGAACCGCTGAAGAACCAAACTAGGCTTGACAGGTTCTTTAAATGGTAGTGGTGCTATATAGCACCATAACCACCGCAAAGAACCCCTAAAGAACTGCTGAAGAACCATTTGTTTTTAGAGTGTATCATTTCATCTAAGAATTAGTAGACCTATACAAAACATGAAGAGGTATAGAGGTATAAACAAACAATATTTATATAACATGTTCTTTATAATCTTAAGATAAGTGAATATTAAAATAAACATTAATGAGAAATTTTAGGCTAGAAAATATTAAATTTATTTCAAATAGTTAAGATGCACTACGTAAATTTCCATTCATCTCTTCAGGAATTTTGTGTAGACTTTATTATTATACTTTCTCAGATATGTTTTTATTGAACATAGGAAAGAAAACAGGAACAATACAACCAATTTCTGAAAATACACATTATTATTTTGTTCATAATATGCATTTGGTTACTAGTTATAGTGAAATGATAAATTTGTCATTCTAAAACTGTCTACACAGTATTTTGTATTACTTAATTGATGTTTTCAAACCTTAGATCAAATAAGCAAGTTCCTAAAGTTTACTAGTCCAAAACTGTTTTTGTATTTTTGATAGTTTTCAAAAGATTTTACACAGATCGGGTGCCTGTGAGTTCAATTGCAGAGGTATAATTGATGAATGAAATTATCCCGTGCATGATCTGACTAAAGTCTTCCATGTTGGATTCACAGTGTGAAATACTCAGCGACTGGGTGACATCTGGTTGGATGAACCATGTGCACACTCCTCGCCATCCCACAGATCTATCTGTTGCGGAGCTGCCAACAAGGCAGGGTTAGAGGGAATTTGGAAGGGAGAAAAATGTGGAAAAATCACACATAATAAATAAATAAAATGACTGAGTTGCATAGAAACATTTGCCTTATAAAATGTTATTTTGTAAAATATAATGTTATGTAAAGCTACATAAGACATGAGCTGAATCATTTCTAATAAAATAATTAATATCTTTGGCAACATAGACACTTAATTTTTCTAAATAACTAAATCACATTTGGGTTGCCTGTTTACTGAAAATGAGCAGATAAGATTTGGGCTGCATGTGCAAATGTGGATTTTTGAAAAATAAAAATGACGTTAATTAAAAGGAATGCACTTGATTGCAACCAATAATCCTAGACTTCTATTAACAAAATTTCCAATGGAATCAACTTAATAATTGAAAATTGAAAAACATTAATAAAGCCACAAACTTGGGACAAAAGCCATATTACTCTCTATAAAACAGTTTTGCCCCATATTGTTCAGATGTTTGGGTAGCCATAGCACAACTATCATGTTGTAGCAAAATGGAAATTAGGTTTCAGGTATGAAGGACATCATATCTATTAATTTAGTACTCAAGTTTATTATCTCTTTCGACCTAATGGTGAAACGCAGTTGAGAAGTGGCATGTAAAAAGTCTAATGACATTCAGTAGGTATAATCATACTTCAGTTACAGTAAGCTGAGACTGTCTATCTTTCACTTTGGGAACATGTTGGTCTTTTTTGAGGGGTCTTCAAACTCCATCTGGCAGCTCCTCAACATTGATTGGTTTTTGACACGCGTTATGTGTGCGCTTTGGCGTGCGGTTATATTATAACTTCTCCGATAATAGAACACAGAAAACATGATGTTTGCATCTGAATGGAAATCAATTGGTAAATGCAATCTTTACACGTACATTTCACTGTGTAAATAATTCCGGCAGGGTGAAACACAGTTGAGAAGTGGCATGTAAAACGTCTAATGACATTCAGTAGGTATAATCATACTTCAGTTACAGTAAGCTGAGACTGTCTATCTTTCACATTGGGAACATGTTGGTGTTTTTTGAGGGGTCTTCAAACTCCATCTGGCAGCTCCTCAACATTGATTGGTTTTTGACACGCGTTATGTGTGCGCTTTGGCGTGCGGTTATGCGTGAATGTATTTTAGGCATTCATTTTTTCCACAGCAAGGTGTCCGATCGAGTACAACCAATAATAATACTGCTGTATAATATATGCTGTAGTAACGAAGGTTTTGGGAAAAATGTAATTAAGTGAAAGTGTAATTTTTGTTCAATATGTTGTGTTGTACCCATGCAAAATACTTTAAAAGGCTACAGTAATTAAATATTACAACTTTATTAATTTTCACCTCTGCTGCCCAGCTAGACATATCCCAGCTAACATAGAGCTGGCGGGACACAGGCGGACAGGCAGAGGCAGAGCTGGTTGTCCGCCAGGTGGTTTGCTCATCGTTTAACCAGTGGTCCACTGCAGGCCAAGAGGTCCACCGGCAGGTGAACAGCGTTTTAGACCTTGAAAAATATTCTAAAGTATATATTTTAGAACTGAATTCAATTTTGAATTTTAAAATAAACTTAACTGTGTTCGTATTGTATATAAATGTTGTTGTAACCAAATTTGTAAATAGTTGAAAATATTTTTCATTTGATAGATATCTAGAACATAAGCCTAGCCTAGGATATAGGCCGTATACGCAGCCGATGGACTACCTGGAACAACACTATGAGTGCATAAGATTCCCAGAGGACCTCTGTCTAAAACTCTGATCACCCGCCGGAAGACCGCTCATTCGCCAACACTCCCGCTGGCGGACCGCCCGTTAAACGATGAGAAAAAAGCTAGCGGACCGTCAGCTGTAACCGCCCGTGGTCCGCCAGCTCCATGTTTGCTGGGATAGATTAGAACGAGATGCACTGCAAGCTAGCTTATTAATATAACGTTACTGTTATTTGCTGACATGAAATTTGGAGAGCAGAGAACACAAGTCTACCTGATTGCTTATTGTTTTTTACCCCTTTTGTCGGGACCAGATGGATAATAACTCTGCTTCATCCTCTCACAATTGAAACCCGCTTTGACACGAGGGAGGCGGGGCCTTGCGAAATTTGCGGGGCCCTACGCAACGTGCGTAGTGAGCGTATTGGGCCGACCAGTTCTGCTTACCATACTCATGAGCACCCCCACAGCTACCACACCTACTCTTCCCTCTGCACACAGCAGCCACATGCCCCAGACGCTGACAATTAAAACACCTCAGCGGCGGTGGCACATATTCCCTTACATAAAAACTCAGATACCCCAAGTGCACCCTACTCTCCAACAACACTGTGCCCCCCAAACTCCAACAACACTGTGGGACTCACCTTATCTAACCCCACTGCCCTACTGCCCAACCGTCTCGCTCCCACCACAACCCCTCCCGACACCGCCTCTCTTAGCTCCTCCATAGATATATCCTCTGGCACACCCGTGATCACCCCCTCACCTTCACCGCACTCCCAGGCACCATACACTTCAACTTACCCCCATTCAACACCTCCAACTTCAGCAACTTATTCCTCTGAGCCACACTACCCACCACAATAAGCACCCTACCACCACTCAAACACCTAGCATCCACAACCCTACCAACCTGATCCCTAATCACCGTCATGAGCGACACCAGGTGGAACATCTTACCAGTCGGGGCTGCAAACACCACTACCACCTTATACCCCTGCTCCCCACCACCAATCGCCGGCCCCACACCCTCTCCCGAACTACTCTCACCACCCTCTTTCTTCCGTGCCCGCTTTTTCTTCCGCCGAACATACCGTGATTCCTCAAACCCTACCCCCACACCAGCACCCCCCACACTCCCATCCGAACTCCCCGCCATGCCGACCTCACTCACCCGCCACCAACCTGGGAGCCTTTCCTCCCTCTTCTTGCCCCTTTCTCTCATGAAGCATATCTAACGCCACAATCTCTGCTCTCTCCCGCTCATACTCGGACACACTAGCACACCCAAAGAAGGCCTCCACGTCAAACGCAGCTTCCGGTCCTCGCTCCATGTCAGAACCCTGTGACGACACCTCATGCCTCCACTTTCGCCCTGTCACCTTCCGCTCTGCCATCTCCTTCTCTCCGTCCCAATCATTTTCCAGACGGCGGGTTGTTCATAAAACTTCTGTTTTTACAGACAGTAAATGCGACTGGCGTCTAGCTAACGAAGGACCCCGCCACATCTTCCCCAGTTTGGCTTGCTTATAAAATAACTAACTAGCTAACTACCTAGCTAGCCTAACACGGCTGCATCCACTTACTATTCAGATACCAGCTTAACCTAACCTACCCTAGCAACAATCATAGCAACCAGGCAAACTGGGGGAGAGGTGTCATAGAATTTAAAGGAACAGACACATAATAATATGGAACAGAAACACCATGCTTATGCACTGAAATATAAACAAGATATATATAACTAAATAATGTAACGAGTCCATTTCTGAGTCCATGCACACCAGCCCTCACTCGGCTGGGTGTGACAGAGTTATATGCATGTCTCTGCTTCTTGACATTTTGAATGGTGTTCCACAGGGATCGATTATTAATAAAATTGGTAACTGCAAACTACTCTTTGATGCAGATGATACTGTTGTTTATGATGTTGCCCCATGGCTGAGCAGGCCATTTCTGAGTTCCAATCTGCCTTCATACCCATACAGATTGCCTTTGTTGAATTGAAACTGCTACTTACTCTAGGCAAAACTAAGTATTTGCTTTTCTGAAATGCACATCTGAATACATGTGATGATTTATGTGGATGGTGCCCCCGTCAACCATGTACAAAAGTATTGGGGAATCTGGATTGATGAAATGTCAAGATGTGGTGGTGTAGGTAGTAACAGAGACAATCGCAAAGGTGAAAAGAAAGGTATTTGATATGGAAAACACTTTAAAAAAAAACTAAAGCGACTACAATGAGGCAAAACCGTACATATATACAATACTGTGCAAATGTCTTAGGCATCTTAGTTATTGTTTAACTCAATATTGTGTTGTAATAATTCTGTTTTTGTGTTCTGCATTAGTGTGTCATTAGAAGTCAGCAAAGTATGAATTTACAAACCTTAATTTGCCATAAAATGCAATGCTAGAGATAATTATTTATACTTTTGTTACAGAAAGTAACATTCTGTAATAGACCACATTACAAATGAATCACCTTTTAGGTGCATCGGGCAGTGCATCTTGACACAATAACAAACAGGCATGTCGATAATAAATGACATAATGCACGGATAGAATCAACCTGATTAAGGAATCTTGTTTTGTGGTCTGACGAGTCTACATTTCAAATAGTAGGAAAATGACCATCCTAGCTGTTATCAGTGTCAGGTACAAAATCCAGCATCTGTCATGGTAAGGGGGTGTGTCAATGCCCAAGGCATGCATAACTTGCACATCTGTGAGGGCACCATTAGTTCAGAAAGATATGTACACATTTTGGAGCAACATATTCTGCCATCTAGACGTTGTCTTTTTCAGGGACGTCCCTGCATTTTCCAGGAACAATGCCAAACTACATTCTGCCCATATTACAAACACATGGTTGTGTAAGCAGAGAGTGTGGGTGCTAGCATGGCCTGCCTGCAGTTCTAACCTGTGTCCAATTGAGAATGTTGCGCATTATGAAGGGCAAGTAAAGGCCCTGTACATTTGCACAGCTGAGGACATGCATAATGGATGAATGCGGGGAAATTCCGCTTGCTAAACTTAACCAATTGGTGTCTTCATTGGTCAAATGCTTAATAAGTGTTATTAAAAGAAAAGGTGATATCACACAGTGGTGTACAGTCAACTGGCCCAACTTTTTTGGATTGTGTTAAAATCATCAGATTTTAAATAAATATATTATAAAAAATAAATTAAATTCACAAAGTAGAACCTTTCAGACAAAAAATGCTATGTTGAGATTAACAACACTTGAATGAATATTAAATGAACATAACACATACTCATGTACATGACTCAATTATTTGGCAAATGGTTCTGTAACTTTGGGCAACCACACCAACATAGTAAGATAGATATATACGGTTGTAGATACAATAAAGTGGTTCCTCTCATACCACGGCACCAATCGGTGCATTTAGTTGCCAATAAATGGTCTATACACGTCGCTGGGTGGTGCTAGACCACAAAAAAATGCTCCTTATGGGTTTGTCTATTTACTGTACCATTGATGCAGGAGTTACAGTAGCCTACTAAATTCTCCAAAATGCATTACTGAATCCTTTGTGAAATGTTGTACTGTAGCTATTTATACAGTATATCAAAGTAAAGTTTCACTTTGCGGGATAAAAATGGGTAACGAATGACATTGTGATTTTAAGTCATCATATAAACTCACGGAAATCCTCACGGATATCCTATTTTTCAGTTTATTGGACGCATTTAAATTGTATATCGTAATTGTAATCATACAGTACCTAAACAGTGATCAATTCAATGAAAACACATCCTTGAGTATCATCTACTGTATATTTGCGAATAATCAATTTACCGATTTTTGTCTAAACAATAAAAAAATACAAATAGTTCAACAAACTACGCGTGTAATAAGGTGCATTCCCCTGATTTCATGTTAGCCCTGTTAATGTGATCTCCCATCCATACAGTACACATTTATTTTCCGTTGTCCTTTTCGTTCTGTATAATGCTTTCCTCTTCTTCCAGGGATCCCCCGTGTTATACTGTACATCACAATGCTATGAATAGAGCATTATATACACTCACCTAAAGGATTATTAGGAACACCCATTCAATTTCTCATTAATGCAATTGTCTACTTAACCAAGCATATGGCAGTTGCTTCAATGCATTTAGGGGTGTGGTCCTGGTCAAGACAATCTCTTGAACTCCAAACTGAATGTTAGAATGGGAAAGAAAGGTGATTTAAGCAATTTTGAGCGAGGCATGGTTGTTGGTGCCAGCCGGGCCAGTCTGAGTATTTCACAATCTTCTCCGTTACTGGGATTTCAATCACAACCATTTCTAGGGTTTACAAGGAATGGTGTGAAAAGGGAAAAACATCCAGTATGCGGCAGTCCTGTGGGCGAAAATGCCTTGTTGACGCTAGAGGTCAGAGGAAAATGGGCCGACTGCTTCAAGCTGATGAAAAGGCAACTTTGACTGAAATAGCCACTTGTTACAACCAAGGTATGCAGCAAAG
This sequence comes from Umbra pygmaea, assembly GCA_016801145.1. Taxonomy (NCBI): domain Eukaryota; kingdom Metazoa; phylum Chordata; class Actinopteri; order Esociformes; family Umbridae; genus Umbra; species Umbra pygmaea. Next base: position 8,357 of record JACXGM010038670.1, read on the forward strand.
CATTTGTGAAGCCAAAACACGCACAACCTTGAGGCGGATGGGCTACAACAGCCGAAGACCCCACCAGGTACCACTCATCTCCACTACAAATAGCAAAAAGAGGCTACAATTTGCAAGAGCTCACCAAAATTGGACAGTTGAAGACTGGAAAAATCTTGCCTGGTCTGATGAGTCTCAATTTCTCTTGAGACATGCAGATGGTAGAGTCAGAATTTGGCGTAAACAGAATGAGAACATGGATCCATCATCCTTGTTACCACTGTGCGGTGGTGGTGGTGTAATGGTTTGGGGGATGTTTTCTTGGCACACTTTAGGCCCCTTAGTGCCAATTGGGCATCGTTTGAATGCCACCGCTTACCTGAGCATTGTTTCTGACCATGTCCATCCCTTTATGGCCACCATGTACCCATCCTCTGATGGCTACTTCCAGCAGGATAGTGCACCATGTCACAAAGCTCGAATCATTTCAAATTGGTTTCTTGAACATTACAATGAGTTCACTGTACTAAAATGGCCCCCACAGTCACCAGATCTCAACCTAATAGCGCATATTTGGGATTTGGTGGAACGGGAGCTTTGTGCCCTGGACGTGCATCCCACAAATCTCCATCAACTGCAAGATGCTATCAATATGGGCCAACATTTCAAAAGAATGCTTTCAGCACCTTGTTAATTAAATGCCACGTAGAATTAAGGCAGTTCTGAAGGCATCCCTACTAAGACATTGACCGGGTGTTTCAACCTTGACGAGCGCGTTTTTCGAATCCAGCGAATTGTAACAATCACAGATAAACTATTTGTACTTTTTCTTGTATGTAATCAAATTATTTAACTGCCGTTTATAAATAAGTCAGTAGGCCTAAGTGATGGCTTATTTATTAATATTTGTAATCAAATTTATTTGAAAATCAATGGAAACTAAATATTAAGTTGGCAAACGATAATTAATTGAATGAAACCATCATTGACATTTTATTTTTATTAAATCAAACACAAAGCAAAATTCTAACCAACGATATGAAAATCTGATTTTAATTGATGTTTTCCCAGAAAGACATCTCTAATGTAGGGAGATGTCTAATACCTGATCAAGGAGTCAGCAGTTAAAAAAGAGGAATTTAGTCACAATCTAGGCTACATTTACATGAATTTTCATAAATTCGTCTTGTTGGAAATATTTAAAAAAAAGTTGGGCAGCACAATATTTTTTACAGTTATAACTATAGTTTAACTTACCTTCAAAAATCACGTATGGGCCGGTTCCTTGCCGAGAAATTGCGGCCCACACATGGAGTTTTAGGGGATGTTTGGGAGACGGCTTCCGTGATCTTCTACCAGGTTTGCTGTAAACAAAACCTTGAAAATTGCCAGAGGGCAACTGTGGATTTGTCATTGAAGATGCCGTTCTTTAATATCAATCCATGCCTGGGCCTGCTGCACACAAAGTACTTCATTGTGTTGGTGAATCATTGGATACAACCTGCAGAGAATAGTGAACATTATTATTGTGCCATAATAATAACATTATGTTGTATTGCAGCCCGAAACAATGTATTATTTCTTACTGAGATTTTCCATAACACCACCCAAGTCCCTTCAGTTTTTTTCCAATTGTGGTTTTACCAACGCTGATGTTGTGTTTTCATGCCAAAGGCTCCTGGATCTATTTTTTTCTATAATGAACGACAAGGATAGGGATGATTTCTAACAAGAAACCCTTTGATTTGCTGCTCCATTAAGGTTTGAAAAGACGCAGTCGAATTTGATTTATTTGCCCTTGTTTCATTCCTAAAGAAATCGTAAAGGAGAGTATTAAAAACTGTTTAGCCAAAATCCCCTATATTTGGCAAATGTCCACAGTTTATTTTCGACTCACATAAACGCTTCTTTCAATTCAATTATCACATTCTTTTGGGTCCTGTGCTAATGCATACAACATTTTGATTGGTTAAAACAGACAAGCATTCAAATATTATTGGTCAAAAAGACTACACCGTATTGCCAGTAACGCATAGTGGTATATGCGATTTGAATTTAGATATTGATTCACATTTTCAGCGTTAAAAATCGCTGGGAACTATATATTAAGTGGGCAATTGACATTTTATTTTTAATAAATCTGTCTCATGCACATGGCCATATTTTATGTTTTGATTGAGTCAAAGAAAAGAGATTATTTCATTGCCTCAGTTAACAGTTAACTGTTAATTAACTGTTAATTTTTACAACAATTATTGTGGCTAAATTCCCATATACTAGTTGATAAAAAGCCTGTATACTTTGACAGGATGTTTGGAAAAGGAATAATGTTTGTAAATGACATTATAAATGAAGCTGGGGGAGTGATGCCTTACATGCAGTTAACAAAAACGTATGGTGATGTATGTTCTCTACAAAAATATAATCAACTAACCACAGC
>JACXGM010038671.1:0-10809 GCA_016801145.1 Umbra pygmaea
ATGGAGGAGCTTGTCTATGGAGGTATGGAGGAGCTTGTCTATGGAGGTATGGAGGAGCTTGTCTATGGAGGTATGGAGGGGCTTGTCTATGGGGGTATGGAGGAGCTTGTCTATGGAGGTATGGAGGAGCTTGTCTTTGGAGGCATGGAGGAGGCCATGATTCAGCCCAGGGTGAGAGACTCATGACAGAGAGGAAACCAGTGCAAACGGGAGATGAAATGAGGCTTCCTGAATTAAAATTCTTCCTGTGTCCTTTTGGTTTTGTATTTGTGTGCGTTTGTATTTGTAGGGTTTTGTATTTGTGTGCGTTTGTAAGTAGTTGATGTAGGCTACTTTGTGTAGGCTACCTGGTGGAAGTACGTCATACCGGATGGGGCGTAATTTCAAACTTTCTGTATGACGTGGCAGGTGTGTACCAAAGCCGATGGACTCTGAACTTCTGGGGCTTGACCTCAGGTGTGGGACAATCGTTATGACATGGTCACATCTGGTGAAATGGTTTATTCATGACCACTTTGATGTACAGTTGTTAAATATTTTACAATGGTGTTAAATACCTAGCATTTGATGTTACGATAGGAGAGATGTGTACTTCTAACAGCTGTGCTTTACAACATCAATAGTGATAATAATGATTATATTGCAGGAAAGGTTCTCGGTTGAAATAATGATTTCTGGAGTCAAGTACCGGGTTGATCATAGGATTTTTAATAAAGTACTTCTCATCCCAGAACAGGGAATCTCAGCAATGAGGAAACAAAGATGTGTTTTGGATAATACCCTGAATAACAATAGGAGCTGGCTTATAAAGCCTTGGGTAACTTTCTCTGGGTTTGAAAGTTGGTGGAAACATTTAGGATAATGTAAGTACACAACTAAGAAATATATATAATATAGGTATAGTGATGTTTGCTTTTTTAATGAAAAGTACGTCTTTTGTTATTGTTTTGGAAAACTACATATTGTACCTTTAATTCATAAGGCATAAGCTTATTCTGATGTTTATTATAAAAGAGAAAAACCATTGATGGCCTCTCTGTCACGGTCACCTTTGCAGCTGCCCCTCCCTCAGAGGGTAAAAGCCCTTGCTCATCTCTACAATAACAAGATCCACAACAACGTCAACCCGGAAGTCCCCCTGTCATAAATCAGGGTCATAAATCACAAAAGTGGCACAAAGTATCCTATATCAACTACTTTTGTATTTGTGTGCATTTGTATTTGTGTACGTTTGTATTTGTGTGTTTGTATTTGTGTTCGTCTTTATGGGCGATTTGTTTGTGTAATTTTTAATATGCCTGCATGGTTTGTCCACTATGGAAGCCTTATAATAAATGGGAATGAAAATTGTATTTTTTGTGTTTCTACTCTACTGCTAAAACTGAAATAAAAAACTACAGTACTTAATGAGGTATTCTAACAATAACTAAAATAACTGTAGTTCAAACCATGTCTGTAAACTTTTCAATTTTTATACTAAAATAATAAGGGTCACAGTGTAGGGTACCCCTCCAGCAGAGGTCAGAGTTCATCACCCACCTGGATGGTTCCTACATCCACCGGCGGAGCAACCTCTAACCCAACGACCCTCGTTTACCGACACCGTCCACTTGTGGATCTTATCGTCCTCCAGAGCGTCAGGTGTCAGGTTGCAGATCTCAATTTTGGTGTAGTTCTTCTTGAAGTCCTCAAAGGACATCCTGGAACAAGAGAGACAGAAGATGTTGAGGTGGCGAGGGAGAACCTGAGAAAGATAGTGAAGAACCAGACTTAAATCTTTACATTAGATTGAACATGTTTTTGTACAGGGCTCGAAGGGAAAAAAAGCACAAATAATCTGTATGTTGAAATTATAAAACGAGTGTGAGATGTTTTTCTCCAGTCTAGGTAGAGCAGATGCCATAACGATATCGACCACTAAAAGATAAGGGATGGTAATGGAGAACAATAGAAGACATGGGATGGTGATACATTACTGTCGCTCCGAATAATAGCTAAATAACTAAAATATAAATTGTAAACAGAGACTATTAGAAGATGGAGGGAAATAGGAACCTCTAGAAGACATATGATGGTGTGCCAGAGTTTGGTGTAGTGGGCTACGCCCCCGACTCTGGAACACACGCCCTGGCTCGGCCGCTCTCTGTGTCCTTCCTCTCTCTGTGTCCTTCCTCTCTGTGTTCTTCCTCTCTGTGTCCTTCCTCTCTGTGTCCTTCCTCTCTTGTGTCCTTCCTCTTTCTGTGTCCTTCCTCTCTCTGTGTTCTTCCTCTCTGTGTTCTTCCTCTCTGTGTTCTTCCTCTCTCTGTATTCTTCCTCGCTGTGTCCTTCCTCTCTGTGTCCTTCCTCTCTCTTGTGTCCTTCCTCTCTCTGTGTCCTTCCTCTCTCTGTGTCCTTCCTCTCTCTGTGTTCTTCCTCTCTGTGTCCTTCCTCTCTTGTGTCCTTCCTCTCTCTGTGTTCTTCCTCTCTGTGTTCTTCCTCTCTGTGTTCTTCCTCTCTATGTCCTTCCTCTCTGTGTCCTTCCTCTCTGTGTCCTTCCTCTCTGTGTGTCCTTCCTCTCTGTGTGTCCTTCCTCTCTCTGTGTCCTTCCTCTCTCTGTGTTCTTCCTCTCTGTGTCCTTCCTCTCTCTGTGTTCTTCCTCTCTCTGTGTTCTTCCTCTCTCTGTCCTTCCTCTCTGTGTCCTTCCTCTCTCTTGTGTCCTTCCTCTCTCTGTGTCCTTTCTCTCTCTGTGTCCTTCCTCTCTCTGTGTCCTTCCTCTCTGTGTCCTTCCTCTCTTGTGTCCTTCCTCTCTCTGTGTCCTTCCTCTCTCTGTGTCCTTCCTCTCTCTGTGTCCTTCCTCTCTCTGTGTCCTTCCTCTCTCTGTGTCCTTCCTCTCTGTGTTCTTCCTCTCTGTGTCCTTCCTCTCTGTGTTCTTCCTCTCTGTCTCTCTCTACATGCCTGTCCTCAGCTTCCTAGTATTCTGTCATCAATGCCCCCCACCCATAGAAAAAGAATCTTTAGAAGACAGAATGCTGATGGAGACATTTCAAACTCACCAGAACTCTCCGTCCTCTGCACTCTGATGCTGCAGTTTGTCCTTCTCCACCTTGGACAAGGATGTCCACTCCTTAGAGCTGGAGGGACAAACAGTATTAACAAATAAAACACTGCTGCTTCTACACATGCTCAGTTTCATATTCTGCTGATCATTTGTGTTTTCAGACCACATATTTCCAGCAACATTTCAATATTTTGTTATGTGTCAGAGTTGGACTGACAAAATCGGACTGCCTGTGTGAACCTCAGCCGAATGAAGGCATGCACAAGAGTTGATTTCCAAGAGGTACGCTAGCATGTACCGGGACAGAACCTGTGTCGGATGTTGGTGTCAGTTTAACAGAGACAAATTGATGAAAGGCGTGTCGTACTTGTCACTCCAGGGACCGTTCCACTCCACCTGACCCCAGGGGTTCCTGAGGCGCACCAGACGCACCTTAGACTCCTTGTGTTGGGACTGTTTACACTGAAGACACACAAACACACACACACACACACACACACATGGACAAAAGCAAAATGTTCCATGGAACATTCATAAGGTCAACATACATTTTCCCATTGAGTCTGCTTTGGCTTTAACCATAACACTCTTTAATTCATAATTAAATAAATGCTATTCATTTTACATTTTCATTCTGAGAATCAAGAATGTATTCACTTAAGGAGTCTCCCAGTGGGAATCGAACATGACTCTTGTGTCATGTGAATCTACATGGCAACGTTTACACAGGTCATCTGATTGGTTTTCCAGTGATTGGACTTTTGACCAATGTCATCTGAGCTTCTCACATCAGATTTTTGGTCAGATCTGATCACAAACTGTCGAAACAATACCGACTCTCACCTCCTCGACTCCGGTTACAGAGTAAGCGTGACCCTTCACAAGGCCTGTTGTAGTACGGGTCTCAAATCGAGCCGGAACCAGGGACTGGAAGTCAAATAAAGAACATCAAGATATGAATCCTAACGTGTTCTTAGAACCGACTGTATCTAGTCAGTTAAATCTAGTTCTGAATTTCAATCTTGAACTCTCTTCCAACACTTTTAATGCTATGGAATAGCTGGAAGTTTTGCATTCCCTGACGTTTTGCTTTCCCTGATGTTTTGCATTCCAAGACATTTGTCTTTCCCCGAAGTTTTGGATTCCCCGAAGTTTTGGATTCCCTGAAATTCTATATTCCCAGAATTTTTGCTTTCCCTGCGGTTTTGCATTCCCTGAAGTTTGGCATTCCCTAAAGTTTTGCATTCCCTGAAGTTTGGCATTCCCTAAAGTTTTGCCCTCACAGGTCATGTCAGCTTTAATGGCTTGATGAACGCAAATACCTGTCTTCTTCCAGAGTCTGCCTTGCTATTACGTTTCCAAAATTGTTTACTTGTATGGTGGCCATCCATGGTAGTTGGTTACTTTAATAAAACCTCTGGATGTTCATCTTCTGGTAATGCAGTCCCTATTTCTGTTGTTATACACTTTTTCCATGATTTACGCCAGGCCAGCGAGCAGTCAGCTATGGGACGGTTAGTTCCCACACCTACACAACTCATACGTATGGCACCAGGCCTCTAGACTTACACAGGCCACATCTGACTGAAATGTCTCAGAGGTCAGGAGACAAAGCAGGTCAGAGGTCAGAATCACAACTGAAGAGAGAGGTTCCCTGGTGGGCTGCTCTACTGACGTGAGTCTCCTAACGTGCGGTTCGTGAGACCCATTGGAGGTCATGGGTTGTCACGCTCCTAACGTCAGAGACTCACGTCGATAGAGCAGCCCATCATAGAGCCTCTCTCCAGGGCCTTGGTCATGATCTTGTACAGCTCCTTGGGGGCCTCCTTCATCTCGTAGAACTCTGTCACACCCCCAGTGAAATCCTCCATGGCCTCCGTAGTGTTACCTCCCTTCAGAGCCTCATACGAGCCGTGCAGCCTGGACAAGATGGAGATGGAAGAGAGTTACGGGAGAGGGGAAGGGTTTGGTAAAGGAAGGGATTATGGTGGAAAGGTCAAGTGAATGTCGTGAAAGGTGTTTGGCTTCAGATGTTTGGTTGGAAAATGGAACATTCAAACAATGTCTCCTCCGACAGCAAGCACCTGACAGCGGACTCCAGATAAGCGAAACACCCATGGCTCAACACAAGAAGAAGGTTAGAACATTTACCTCATTGGTGGCCAAGACTTTCTATCAGGTTGTTAGGCATGTGACACAATTTGGATGTAAAAAACATGTTGTCTAGGACCTTTAAACAAAACTAACTGGATATACAGCTCTGAAAAAAAACAAGAGAACACTGAACTTTTATTTAAATCAACCGCATTAAAAACCTCTGGAATGTGATCAAGAGGAAGATGGATGGTCACAAGCTATCAAACAAAACCAAGCTGCTTGAAACCGTGTGCCAGAAGTAGACAAATCCTCCCCTTTTGGAGAAGCTGAAATGACGGGGGACTGGTGCCACCCTGTGGCCATTTCCTGACCGTAACATTTAATATCCCTCCTCTATAAAAGGACTTCCTATTGTCTTTAGTCTCTAATCATACACTGGTTCTCTATTCCGAATTCGTATCTGTGTTTTAAAACGGCCTCAACTACGCATTTACTGTGACAGAATGGAAACCAAGTTAGGAAGCAGTGAGTTGGGAAATAACCCTATAGAAGAGGATTTCTTCACTAAGATGGATAGCATCATGGAGGCCCTCTAGTGGTGACCCTCCCCCTAAACAGTGAGACAGCCGGCTGTGTCTACAGAGTGACGCCTGGTATGGTTAGTTGTCATTTAGTAGATGTTCTTATCCAGAGCAACTTACAGAAAGTACAGGGACATTCCCCCTGGTGCAACATAGCAAGGACACAACACACAACGACATTTGGCACAGTCGGGAATCGAACTGGCAACCTTTCGACTACAGGTCTGACTCATTAACCACTGAGCCATCTGACTCCTTGCCGTTTCTCTTGGAGATGTTGATGGGACCCCAGCCAAATGCTGCCAATTCTTTCACCAGATGGATTGTTACTTTCACCCTCCTGACAGAGTAGGAGCTCATCCTGAAGGTTGGACTTGAGGTGGATTATGAACCTTTGCAACTAAGCTCATGTCTAGCCTCATGGGGACAAAAAGGGAGGTGAGTTGTCTCTCTACCTCCGGTCAGGTTGACAGCCAGCTACATGCAGCATTGCTTCTGCCAGGATGGCAGTTATGAGGAATGGCTGGGAGACCAATGAACAATATGATCATGGACAGGCACAGCAGGCTAAACTCCTAGCCCCTGAAAAGCCTGCTCAGCTCTAGGCTCCTGCCCAGCCAGTTAAGACTCAAGCTCCTGTTCCACCAACACTACCCAAGCAACCGCTGACCAGTCCGCCGGCGATGCAGCATTCACTGCCCAGTCCAGCCCGGACCCAGCCTCCACTGACCCAGCCTCCTCTAACCCAACCTCCACTAATTCAGCCTCCACTGAGCCAGCCTCCTCTAACCCAGCCTCCTCTAACCCAGCCTCCACTAATTCAGCCTCCACTGAGCCAGCCTCCACTGACCCAGCCTCCACTAATTCAGCCTCCACTGAGCCAGCCTCCTCTAACCCAGCCTCCACTAATTCAGCCTCCACTAATTCAGCCTCCACTGAGCCAGCCTCCACTGACCCAGCCTCCTCTAACCCAGCCTCCACTGACCCAGCCTCCTCTAACCCAGCCTCTACTGAGCCAGCCTCCACTGAGCCAGCCTCCACTGACCCAGTCTCCTCTGAGCCAGCCTCCTCTGAGCCAGCCTCCTCTGACCTAGACTTCACCTGTCGTGTCACTGGTGGCCCAGCAGTAACTCAGCTGCCACTGGCAATGCCTGCGCTGTGCCCCCTGGTTCTACTAGCAATTTTAGGGGCCTGGAGCTGTTTTGGTGGAGTGGTTCACATGCTCAATCGGCTACTCCAGGACCCGGAGAAGGACACACCTGGGTCCAAGCAGCCCAAGAAGCTAGGTGCTGCGCCACTTCACGGTGGCAGGCCACTTTCCCCCTTACCCTGCTGATGGCCGTAGTCACCACAGGGCAGAAGCGGGTCAGAACCCCGGCAGGCCACCAGATCCAGCCAGACCAGCAGCGAGTTCACCATCTGCCGGGCAGGCCTCCAGGCCTGGTTCTGCCGGGCCAGACCAAGCAACTACGCCTCCAGGAATGTTTGGGGGGGTTGCCTCGAGCGCTGCGCCCTTGGGAGGGGGTCCTGTCACGTCCTTTCCTCTTCGAGAGACTGACGTTCCAATGCGATACTGGCATCACCCTGTGGCCATTCTCAGACATTACTATTCAATATCCCTCCTCCATAAGGACTTCCTTTAGTCATTAGATCACACACACTGGTTCCCTTTTCCATATTAGTGTCTGTGTACTTAAACCTCTCTGTTTCCCAGGTCATTGTCTTCAACTGAATGTATGTCCGGATTATGTTAACTTGTTTGCCAGTGCTTTGATGCACCATTTCTTGTTTTGATAATTTGGTAAATCGTTTCTCTTAGTTCAACATCGACAGAAGTGGCATAAATTCACCCAACAATGTGAAAAGGCAAGTAGAGAGCATGCCAAGATGCATGAAAGACAAATATTATTTTTATTATACAACTATTATTATTCCACCAAATATTGATTTCTGAACTCTTTCTAATTTAACACATTAGTATTGTGTTGTTTACAAATTAATATTAACTTTTATTTGTCTGTCACTTGCTGTATCTAAATGTGCTTTACAAATAAATTTGACATTTTTCTTTGCAATATTCGAGGTCTGACAACACTGCATATTTATATGTTATTTTGAAGTTAATAAATGCTCTGAATAACAATATTTTTATCTGCACTTATTTGGAAATATTGTCAGTAGTGTATGGAATAAAACAAACATTTTAACTTTGCTTAAACACATACCTATCAATAGTGAAACCAGAGACACTAATGAGTGGTCTCACATTTTCTTCCAGAGTTGTATGTTGTATAAATGTGCATAATAGTATATACGTATAATAACTATACTTAAGTTAGCCAATGAATTCTACATTTTAACGTGAGCAGTTTGAATAACATGGGTATATATTGGCATAATGGTCAGGTGTCCACATACTTTTGGCTATATAGTGTATATCGTAGTAAAAAAAATCACAGAATGTATGTTTAATTATTTCACAATTAATGTTTACTTCTAATACTTCTGAAGTAATTAAGAAAATAAATAAATGTAGAACAATCAGGAAATGTTTGTGTAAGATGTTCTATGTTGAAAAGTAGATCGATTCTGTTCTAAGGCGTTCTAAAGGAGCCCACAGTCTTACCATCCGGAGAAGAGGAAATGTGTGTTTAAATATAATATAAAAAACCTTTCCAAATTGTTATGGTAACTGTGGTCATGACAACCTAGGGTAGGGGTACATACTTGGCATATGCCTTCTCCAGCAGAGCACTCCAGAACTCATTTCTCTCAGCAGATTTGGTGAAAACCAGCTGGTTGTTCAAGGTGGGGATTCGGTCATCAATGACAACATCAACCCAGTCCCCATAGCGCCAGAACTGAAGGAGGAAAAGATGGCCAACGCAGGTTGGTGTTTAGGATTGATTCTATTTACATTCAGTCAATGTAGAAAAAAAACGACATTCATGTACCAATTTTGAGGAACTTTCATTAGGACATTTACAAATTAAACTTTTTAAAATGTAAAAAACATATCGTGAACAAAGGTTTTTGCCTTATTATTATATTTACAACATATTATTGACTTAAATTTGTCTAATATAAGGGTTGTTTTCATTGGTAGGTTTAAACCTGCACTATCCCCGCAAACACAGAACGTTCCCCTAACATTCCCTTATGGTTCCCATTTGGTTATTTTTTGGGAACCAAACAAGAACGTTCTATGAACGTTCCCTCTAGGTTATTTTTAGGTTTAATTTTTTAACCTAAGGAGAACATTCTGGGAATGTTCCCTGTAGGTTATTTTTAGGTTCTATTGTTCGAGTAAGTTCCCAGAATGTTCCCCTAACCTTAAGGGAACATTCTATTTACGTTGAGAAAACTTTCCTGGGTCACCAATAGGGAACGTTCTGGGAACCAAAAACTAACGTTCCCAGAACATAAAATTGTTAGCTGGGATGTAACTTTTTCGAAAACTACAAAATATGCAAAAAACGACGTTTTATGACTAGTAAACTTTAGCAACTAGCATATTGGATCCAGAGATGGAAAACATTTAACAACTTAAATAATACAAAATACAAACAATAGTAGAATAGCAAAATCAACATTTCACAATATCTAACTAGAAACAAATGCATATTATGGACAAAATCCTAATAATAATTTAGTCCATGTATGTGTTCAGTAAAAACATCTATTTTTTTTATCGACGTAAAATTCTGGGTTTAACCTGGAAGTGGAATATTCCACAGTATCCTTCAGTGTAGCTCTGTTCATGAGGCACCACCCGGTAGAGCAGCTTCTCATTCAGAGTGAGACAGGCTATCGCTGCCAGCAACCAGCAGTCACCTGTAGAATCACAGAGACGATCAGTCACCGACAGACACAGGGACAATCAGACATACACAGAGAGACCAGTGCTAATTTGTCTTAAATCAACCCCGTTATACCGTGCTCAAGAGGAAGATGGATGGTCACAGGCCATCAAACAAAGTTGAGCTGCATGAATGTTTTGCACCAGGAAAAAGTAGCCCAACATCAATGTAGAAGACTGGTGGAGAGCATGCCAAGACACATGAATGACAATTATTTTATTATAATACAATTATTATTATTCCACCAAAATATTGACTGCTGAACTCTTGATAGGTTAAAGAAATTATTATTATGTTGTATATAAATGTATGTGAACTTTTTTTCAAGTGCAAGGATGGGTCAGCGAATAATCCAAAACTTTGAGAACAACCTTTCCAAAAGACAAATCGGTAGGATTTGGGGCATTTGGGGCGCAGATGGCTCAGTGGGTAGGGAGTCAGACTTGTAATCAGAAGGTTGCCAGTTCGATTCCCGACTGAGCAAAATGTCGTTGTGTCCTTGGGCAAGACACTTTACCCTAATTGCTCCCAGGTCGTTGCTGTAAATAAGAAATTGTTCTTAGTCAACTTACCTGGATAAATAAAGGTTAAATTAAAAAAGAAAAAAAATTAAATTAAAAAAATTACATAATTTCATAGCCCCAAGTTTTACCCTCGAATTATCAACGAGTCATATCATATTTCATAATTGTTGGTCAAACAACTGCCCTTGACTTATATATGAAATCGACTTATACACGAGTATCTTTGTTACAATATTGGAGACACTGATGATTTTGCATTGGTCTCTTAATTGTTAGATGTAGCAATGTACATGGTATGTAGTATCTAAAATAAACAGGATATATATTATCTGAAATGTACATGGTATGTATTATCTAAAATGAACAGGGTATGTATTATCTAAAATGAACAGGGTGTGTATTATCTAAAATGAACAGGGTATGTATTATCTAAAATGAACAGGATATATATTATCTAAAATGAACAGGGTATGTATTATCTAAAATGAATAGGCTATGTACTGTAGAATCTAAAATGAACAGGCTATGTACTGTCTAAAATGAACAGGCTATGGACTGTCTAAAATGAACAGGGTATGTACTGTAGTATCTAAAATAAGCAGGGTATGTACTGTAGTATCTATAATAAACAGGGTATGTACTGTAGTATCTAAAATAAACAGGATACGTATTATCTAAAATAAACAGGGTACGTACTGTAGTATCTAAAT
>JACXGM010038672.1:0-10774 GCA_016801145.1 Umbra pygmaea
CAATAGATGCTAACCAGGACGAAGAAATAGCAGCTTCGGAAATTCTTCCGAATTATAGCTAGCCCGACGTCTACTCCGCCCCCGAAATTCCCATTGGTCACTTGGAGTCAGCTGATACTTGGCAGGAATTTTACACCAAAGTAGATTCGCAAACCTGTAGAAACAGATTCGTATCCGTAGACAGTGATTTGTATCCGTGAACAGCGATTTGCATCCGTAGACAGTGATTTGTATCCGTATACACTGATTTGTGGGTGTAATTATTAAGTTGTGTATGTGTAAATATTTTTGAATACTTGCAACAAAGAAAGTTTGTACAGATACAAATGTTTAATTCTTGCAAGTATTTAATCACGCATTCACAGATTTTTACATACAACTACGAAATGCAAAACCGTCGAGTGGATTGTGATTTACAGATGTAGCCTACAAATCATATTATTTACCCACAAGACATTTGGCGGCAATTTGATCCCATATATGTGAAGCTACCTTACACAAAGTTATGAATCTTTGTGCATTAGCCTTAAGTTACTCAAGGTTTCCAAATGCCATAAATTACAGCTTTGTGAAGCTTATGACACACAGGTTCTTTGGGACTAAGCCACAAATGTGCTAATTAAATTATATGGTAATTTTTAAGGCTGTACTTGTGGGTCATTGGGCAACTATTCTGTTAAGTAGCCATCTATCCCTGTTGGTCAACTTCGACTTGAGATGACTGTTTAGTTTTCTGAGGCACTTTTTCCATGTTCACCAAATGCTATCAAGATGTTTGAGACTGTTCCCTTTGACACTGGCAATTTGTGTATGTAACTGCTGCCACTGCAATTCAGGCAGTTACTATTTGGCCTCTTTGGAACTCTTAGTTGACTCATGTTGCATTGAAATCTCAAATGTCCTCTTTTAAACATGCAATGCTAATTGGCATTCAACCTAATGTGTCTTCAGTAGCTGGGTTTGAAATGATTATAGCCTATTTAATTGTAAGTCCATTTCCATGTGGTGTTTCTGTTTATTACCCACGCACTGTACCATCAAAGAGAACATTGCCTAATTTTACTGAATTTTCACAAATGACATTCATAAATATAATTATGTATTTCTTTTGGCACACAAACAAACACATTTTGTGTAATTGAAATTTGTTCGTGTTATTCAATTGTTTTTTTGTATTCTTCAGGTAGATAGCTAGCCATCAACTTAACTATGCCTTATTGCAGTATGCAGTTGACTAGGCAGGAGCTTACCGAAACATTTTTACCACCAGTTATTCACTAATCAATATAGTGTTAAGAGCATGTAGCATAGTATAAGAAAAACAACGTAGCTGTGTTAATCGTGTAGTACATATTTTACCAGTACTGCTATCATACCGACTGATTCTGATTTTAGCTATTAGCTGTCACGAGATCGCTTCCGTTCAATGACATGAAAGTCCATATCCGCGTGCAGACCAGTGACGCTAGACCATAGACAGGCGGATGGATATGTTCTCAAACGCTAGTTAAAAAAAGAGTTCCCAGAATCATCGTCATTGGAAATTCCATACTCTTCACAAAAATACATGTTCAGTGTCTCTTTCATTGCTCAATACCATGGGATTAAAGATCATCATGTATGCATATCTGAATTTAATATTGTTTAAAAAACACACCACAATAAATAATTAAATGGTTATATGTATGGAACTATATTTTTGGTTGTCACACAAATACCCGCGACTGTGCACAGTTTTTAGGTGCACTGTTCGCTGACGTCATCGTTCCGTCGTCTTCTTCGTCGAAGCGTCTCGACGGCCTTGTTGTTTCCTTTACTGCTTTCATTTGTGGCGAAGATGGCCGCTGGTCCTACCGCAGCTGTTTCTAACTCATCCACGAACAATGATGGGATCCTAATCGGCGACAAAGTTTACTCTGAAGTTTACCTTACGATCGACAACTCGCTCATACCGGAGGAACGGCTTCAGCCGACCCCATCTATGCTCGATGGCCTCGACCTGCACACGGAAACCGACCTCCGTATACTCGGCT
This sequence comes from Umbra pygmaea, assembly GCA_016801145.1. Classification (NCBI taxonomy): domain Eukaryota; kingdom Metazoa; phylum Chordata; class Actinopteri; order Esociformes; family Umbridae; genus Umbra; species Umbra pygmaea. The sequence continues at coordinate 2,034 of JACXGM010038672.1, forward strand.
GCGAGCTCATTCAGTCGGCGGGTATTCTTCTTCGTTTGCCACAGGTTAGAACTTAATTAAACGTCCAGTTCTGTACACATACATTTTTTTTCCATTTAGCTACAAAGCAATTAATCTTGGGATTAAAGCAGGCAAATCCCCGGGCCAGGGCCTACTGTGACTGTCCTGTGATTGGCTAGACAACACGTTAGCGGCTACCTACATTAGCTACATGGTGAATAACACGATATATTAGATTCGTCATGGCGGATGGATGTTTTGTATTACATATGTACTGTATGTTACCACTACACTGCCATACATGTTGGGTTTCTGAACGTTGTTATAACGTTGTGTAGGCATCCGAGTTACATGAACATCCGTTGGTGACTCACTAGAACAAGATGGCGGACATCTATTGTCAGTTGTGTAACACGTTAATGTTGTTCCTTTAAATCACAGGTGGCGATGGCTACGGGTCAAGTTCTGTTTCACCGGTTTTTCTACTCGAAGTCATTTGTCAAACACAGTTTTGAGGTAACTATATTATAATAGCATTGTAGTTTAGCTAAACGTCGGCCTTTGCCCCGGGTTGTATCGTAGTGGAAACGTTGACTGGCGGCCATATTGTGGTTTACTGTAAGTTATAATAGGTGTGTCACGTTTCGTTGTAATCACAAAACTGCGGAAACTTTTAAGAAGTAAACGTATGTGTATCTATGTATGTATGTTAAATCTGCGACCTAACTCATTTAGTAGAATATAATGTTTCCAAATCAACCATGCTCTCAACTTTCTCCAGATCGTATCTATGGCCTGTGTCAACTTGGCTTCAAAGATCGAGGAAGCGCCCAGACGAATTAGAGATGTCATCAACGTTTTCCACTACTTAAAACAGAGTCATAGAGGCAAACGGTAAGCATTCTTATAAGGACTTGCCCTAATTACACTCCTAGTCATTTTATGTCTATCATTCGTAAAATATAAATATGTGTTCATCATGTATTAGTTACAATGTTTTAAATGTCTTGTATGATTTTGATATTGTGTATGGATGTGAAAGTGCCCTTCTGTTGATCATGTATCTAAACCATACTCTAAAACTTTTCAGTTTCATCATCTCTGATCAGTGGTAGTAACAAATGTATTCACAGCTACCTCCATAGACAAGTAGATCAATGAAACCTGATAAACTGGCACATCTAACCTAAATTGTTGATTGCCAAAAAAAACAACATGGCACAGTAAGACAACATGCTGCTAAACCAGCGTGTCTGTCTTTGACCAAAAATAAGTATCTGTTCAATTCCAACTCCAAAGGCCGTGGTATTAACTTGGCTTCTCTTTTCCCTTGCAACCAACTAACAGCGACCAGCTACATTTACCAAAGCCCTGGGTGATGTGGAATGGTACGTAGAGATGAAGCAGTCGGCATGACAACCATGACTGAGGTGTCCCTTCCCCGGGAGACGCCCCTGGTCTGAGTCACTGCAGGGCACTGGGATCGGGGATAACAGGTTGGCCGCAGGTCCTAGGTTGGAAGCCTTGGGGACTCCTGTTGTCTCAGTCTAAGCTTTGGTTGTCCTCTAACCCTGGGGTAACGTAGTTCAACAACCCATACATGCTGTGTTTACCACAGAGTGATTTTTCTCATGGTATTCATGGCTTTCACAGAAATATCACCCTTTGTTTCCTTTTAGATTATTCGCTATATTTCTTTTGCATGCATTGAAGCGTTTGGATCAGTATATCACCTATCATTTAGAGAAAATAAGCTACTTTGTTTTTTGGAAATTTGGGTTTTAGATGTTTAGAGATTTTTTTCTTCTTCAAATGGACAATACTTATTTTACATTGGTCATGATTCAATTTTTAATTCGGCTTAACTAATTTGAGCTTGTGAAATCGCTTGGCCCGTACACTATAACTGAGATCTCCACACATTTTATCATCCTGTCTCGGCTTCCTCTGAAGTCAAAATAAAAGTCAGAGCTTGTTTTCTAAAGACTATGGCATGTTTATTATAGACTGTCATTCAATCCATATATTATTTTTCACTTGTCATCTGGTAAAACAGAACGACATAGTTAGAGATTTGGCATCGAACATATTATTATTTCCAGTATTGTTAGTTTGCTTAGTTAACAAACCTGAATGACCACTATGGGGCCCTTACACATTGTTCATTTATTGTATGTTCACTTGAAAGTCAGTCTAAGCACAACTACTCCTTTAAACAATTCACATGTGTACATCCAGTAGATCACTTATGGCAGTGAGGAAAAGGAAAGGGCATATTTTAATGGAAAATTATCATAACTAATATGACTAGAAAAGTTCTAAAGTTATATTTTTCAATGTGTTAGGTGCATGTTTTTATAGTAAGCCGCCTAAGTTGGATGTGTGAATTTAGTTCAGTTTTATGCTCCAGCGTGTTTCATCGTGTAGCTGGCACCTAGTCAGGGACTATATTTTTGCATGTTTTTGTGTTTGAGGATGTTTATTCTCATTGATATTTCTGTCAAAGCTGTGATCCATGGTTAATTGAGTTAAATATGGGACAGTGGAACTCAAAGCTTCCACTGACATCACAGGAGTCAACTAAAAACCCCTTACGAAAAAAAGCACAATTTGGACCTGTTGCTTTTAGTTGGTCAAAGGGGAAAGAGCACAAGAGTTAAAGAAAGCAGAAGGGCACTTTCTTTTAGTCTGTTCATGAGGGGGAGGGAAACATTTTTGGTTACTTTCATTCTTTTGCAAAGCAGGAGTGCAAGTTCATTGATACTTGATCAGAACTACATTAATACCAAAAACCAAGTGATCAAAGCTGAACGGCGAATCCTGAAGGAGCTGGGCTTCTGTGTACATGTCAAGCATCCACACAAGGTGAGTGCCACTTGCACCCCCCCTCACATTGCACACACAGCTACCCAGCTGGTGGTGTTCTTCCTTGACAGTCTACATACAGACAGCACAATCACTGGGCCTCCATTACACTAACACAACTGTACACATACGGACATCTGCTAGTTTCCTGTTCTTACCTAAAAACATAGCCACCTTTCAGTACATGCTGGTGTTTGGCATGCTCACACACTCAGTGGGGGGGTGGACCCCTTATCCTTTGTTGCATAATGTCAACATGTCTCGTTTCAGATCATCGTCATGTACCTCCAAGTCCTAGAATGTGAGAAGAACCAGACTCTGGTCCAGACCGCCTGGTAAGTACCTAGTCTTTTGCCTAGACCAGTGCCTTACGTCCTGTTTCCAACACCCGTTTGCCTCCCATTTGTGTAACCTCTCTTCTTATTGGATGAATTTGTCTTTGAGATCTGTTTGCTCTCTTGTCCTTACATGGCTGTATTGATTTTTTTTCTTTTTTTATTCTGGTTCTCATAGAACCCAGTTTAACTTTGTCCTTTCTCTCTACTCTTTGATTAAAGGGTAGTCCATGCTGGTAAGTCTCATAAAGAACCTCTGAACTCTGCTCCTCCAACCACATGACCTCAGGAAGCTCCCCCCATTGGCTGGCTGCCCTTCTCGGAGACAGCCAATCCAGTGAGAGCTCTCTGCCGAGATTCACTGAAGGGGGCGGGCCTTTCCCAACTGCCAACATCGTCTTGTTTTCTCTTTGGGGTGTCCAAAAGGATTTGTATTTATTTGGTTTTGCTTCCAAGGTTAAACTGTCTATCTTCAACTAGATAGCTCTATAGATTAAAACAATTGCATTCTACTTGCATTTTTTTTTAGTTTACTTGCTTTAGATTTGAATTGAACATAGCCTGGAGTTTTTGTGACTAAACAGTTTTTATGGGTATGCCTTTTTCATGCAGTAGTTAAAATGTACTGTTGAACTGTATTGTCCCAAACTGACGTGGTCTCCAGACATGTGTCTTACAGGCTGATCCTGCTCAGGCTTTGTCACCAAGGACCTGTCTTGCCACCCATCAGTGTCCACCGTCCACTTTAGCATTAGTTTCAATAGTCAAAGTTCGAACCATCTCCGGTCTTAGGAAGTCACGTTGTGGGGGAACACATTTGTGTGCTTTTGTCTTTTAGGCGTTTGTGTAATGGGTCCCAAAATCACAATTTCATCCCACATACGCACAGGTCACACTCCACGACTGGCATATATTGGGGTAAATGTTGTCAGAGAAGATCAGTTAAGAGATCAGTTAAATATATTTTAACATTTTTATTGCTAGATTTTCTTTCAGCTTGCTTCAAGTCCTCAACTGGACACAGTTTTGGGTGGGCACGTCTAGTGTGGGGTCTGCGTAGGGTGTGACGGGTTTGGCACCAGTGGTTTGTTTCCCTTTTCATTTCTCTCCTGTCTGCTTGCTAGAGACCAATACCACCATCGTATCAGTTTGTAATGTCCATTGTCTGTCAGTTGCTGTGATGTCTTGCCAGTTCATCTTGGTTACTGAAACCCCTTTACAACTAGTTGCCATCAGAACACTATGCAACTTGTTAGCTGTCGCCTCCATCAACAGTCATGTTGTGCTTAGACACATGACCTCATTGTGGGCATTTTGATGGGGAGTTCATGTTGACCCTTAGTACTCAAATGTCTTTAAGTATGAGCTCATGGTTCTTACAGTGCGCACATACAGTTACTTAAAATAAGATTCTGAGATTCACAGAAAGGCCTAATGTGCTTTGAGGCAACAAATGATTGTAGCTGGTTTTGTATGATCTCTATTCCTACATTCTAAACCAAGGGTGTAATTTCGGACTGGGTTGAGAGTATTGTCCCCTTTTTACTCTTGTAAATTGACTGGTTTCTTGTTAGTCTGCTGAAATCAAATCAGCAGTAATGGGGCACATTTCTTTGCTTACCTTGGCTTTCTGTTGAAATGGGTTACTTTCTCTTGAGAAACTTGATTCGCATTGCGAAGAACGTGGGCAGAATTGCGGAGTCCAGGCATTACTACCGAATTCAGTAAAACAGTCTCTCTGATTTGAATATAGTCCTGTAATAACAATTGATACTGCATTTCTCCACTAAAATGCTGAGAATGTGGAATTAAATTTGTGCTTCGTGCTGTGTTTGTTTACCAAATGTGGTACAAACGTTGTGTTGAGCTTGATGGCTACATACAACACTACTGTAAATTACCTGAACAGATAACACTTGTTATTTTCTGTTTCACTCACTTATCTCAATCCATGACCAGAAGTACTTTACATGTCTACTCGCTTCATGAACATTTCAAAGTAACGTGACAATCCTATGCAAATTTCGCGAAATAGCTTTTTGTCTATGTGTTGGAAAATAGTTGTTGTGCACATGGAATGAAATGCACTACAGCAGAATTTTCTATATATTTAAATTCCAAATAGCTCGCTTACAGCTGCCGCTGTGAATGACAGATTTTATAGGGCCCTATTTAAGTAGTGTCACCATTCTCAAGCTGTCTTCCTCCAGTTTGTCAGCAATATCTCAATTTTCCTGACATTTTAGAAGTACATGTAAAATTTTACATTTCATAAATTGTGCCTTTAGAGAAGATTAATCAAATAGTGTAACATTGCAAATAACAAATTTAACTTGAATCAGTGCTTTTGAGTTAAACACATTGACATTTTTGTACAACCCCTGTAAGCTGTAGTGTTCCGCATGCCTTCCCATTCCATAGCTCTAGGCCGGTGGGTCATATCCTGCATGTATTTGCTCTGTGACCTCCCCGTGCTGGCCCTAACCATCGACGCAAACTAATTTTATCTTCCCCCTTCATTTTATGGTTAGTCAGGCATAGAAGACTGGTTCTGGATCGGTGGATAACGATATATTCCACTCAGCTAGAGGACGAGTCGCCTCTGGGCCTTGGTTGAATTCTAGTAATAGCATAAATATAGTTTATTTGATTATTTTTGTAGATTCACTGTTTCACCTCTGCTCTGCATTCACCTTCTGTTTGCATGCGCACTTTAGAAAAGCATGTCCTTCGAAAAGCAGGACTTGTTTAGTTGGCTTTTCTTTTAAACCTCATAATATCTGGACTGGTAAAGACCCATGAGTTCTAAGCTTTCACGTGAGACGCTGCATGTCCAGCTCCTCAACAACATGGATGCCCCTGAGAGAGAGAGAGAGAGAGGACAAAGCTATACGAGGGTCTCCATACCTTTTTGCCTAGTTCTTTTTCTGCCGCATAGTTGTTGTTTTTTGGGCTCACCAGCCCTGGTCCCGTTGAGATGCAGGGTGCACAGGCCTTCGTTTCCCACCAGCACACGTTTCAAGCTGGAACCAGCCTTGCATCTCTCCGGGATTAGAGATGGTGACGGCCCAACACCATGTTTTAAATGTCATGTTTGGGAGAGAGGGTAAGGCTGCGGGGAAATGGTGCTATGTTTTTGGATGTTGCTTGTGTCTTGTAGGAACTACATGAATGACAGCCTGAGGACCAATGTGTTTGTGAGGTTCCAAGCGGAAACAATTGCCTGTGCCTGCATATACCTCGCTGCCAGAGCTCTCCAGGTAGGAACCGATTGGTAGATGAAACAATCTTCCTTTATAGTCCACACTTTGTATGTATTTTTTCACCTTTTTTCCATTTCCTGTTTTAACGAGATGTATAGTAATGGGATTAAACTTGTGTATGTAGATGCCCCTCCCATCCAGACCTCACTGGTACCTGCTGTTTGGTGCCACAGAGGAGGAGATTAAGGAGATCTGCATCACCACCCTTCGACTGTACACAAGGAAGAAGGTAAACAACAACCATGCTTTTGTACCTGCAGCAATATTCTACCAAAATGTTTCCTGTTGTAAAATGCTTAACAGTCTGTGTTTAAATAACACACACACACAATGGTTCCCTACTTAACACTGTCTCCTTATTCGCTCACTGTTTCAGCCTAACTATGACCACTTGGAGAAGGAAGTGGAGAAGAGGAAGGTGGCCCTACAGGAGGCCAAGCTGAAGGCTAAAGGGCTGAACCCTGATGGGACGCCAGCTCAGTCCAACCTGGGGGGCTTCTCCCCGGGATCCAAACCCTGTAATGTTTTATATTCATTTGACCAATCTGCCTGTTTATATACAAATCACCAGAAATAAACTAGTTAGTGGATCTAGTCTTTCTGTTTTGCAATGGGTAGTTGTACTGGTCTCCACCCTCCCTCCCCTTTAAAAAAAAAATGAACACTACGATATTACCTTTCCCAGCAGGGGGCAGCCTTTCTAATGACGTGTGACTTTCCCAGGTTCCCCCAACTTAGTGAAGGCTGAGGATAAGTCTCCAAACCCCCAGCACCTCAAACCTGTGAAGAAGGAACCTGACGGCCGAGCACAGGGCTCCAAGAGCCCACACAATGGGTAGGAAGCAATCGTACAGCATAACTGGTCTTACCCATGAGCATAACAGGGTGATTTACAGTCTTTGGACAAATGTTTACAGTTTTAAGCAGCAAACCCTGCACATGCCCTTTGTCTCTTCAGGTTGAGGAAGGAGGCTAAGATTGTGAGAAACAGCAGGAGTGGGAGTGGATCTCGTTCCAGAACACGCTCACGGTCACATTCCCCGCGCAGGCAGTAAGACTTGTCATTAAGTGTTTGTGACCATGGTACTTTGTTTGTAGTAATATGCAGCCAGAGCCATGTTAACTCATTTCTCATCTGTGCAGTTACAACAGCCGGCGCAGTCGCTCAGGGACCTACAGTTCTCGTTCTCGCAGTCGCTCTCATAGCCCCTCACCCCGACGACATCCGCCCTCGCCCCTCCTTCCACACCTCAAGCCGAAGACCAGCCACCACAGCAACAGTGAACCCAAACCATCGAGTCGACACAGCAGCAGCGGTGGTGCACACAAGAGGAAGAGGTCACACTCCAGGTCTCGCTCTGTGAGCAAAGGAGAACGGGAGAGGGGGAGGGAGCGGGACCGAGACCGCAGCACGTCTGACCTCTCCTCGGCCAAGAAACACAAGCATGAGAGAGGGGGTGGTGCCGGGGGAGGACACCACCGCGGGGATCGAAGGGAACGCTCCAGGTCGTACGACAGAGAGCGGGAGAGGGAACGCGCCCACAAGAGTAAACACCACAGCAGCAGTGGCGGGCGCTCAGGACACGGTCGACACCGCCGCTGAGTTGGGGTTTCAGGGTCAGGAGACCTCGACTCATTAAATGCAGTTTTGTTTTTCATCTGTGTTTTATTTCTGTTGTACTTTCCCACCCGCAAACCCCATATTTCAAACCTTTTTAGTTTAAATGTAAAAGTTAAGGACTTGAAGATACAACATATTTACAGTGTAAAGATGGGTAAAATGGCTGATGTATTGATAACGCTTTGATTTATAAAAGCGCCTCTTCAGCAGAAGGAATGAATGGGTACAAAATAAATGTATAATTCAGGAAAAACATCAAGACTTTTTGCACAGTGGACTGAAGCAAGCAACTAGTGTTCTTTGTTTGAGCATTTTTTGGTAAGGGGGACAAACGTGTGCTCGCTTATTCCCTGGACTGTAAAGATGCAAAAAAACTTGGGTTCTCTAGAAATAGGCCATATTTTTTTACAGCTGGATGCAGACTCTTGATTTCATGACCTTTTAGGATCGTGGTGAATTTGTTACACTGGTTTTTAGTCTGCACGTGTTCATGTCTGATTTTTACTCAATAAAAAAAGACAACTGACTAAATTGCGTAACTTTTATCCTGACAAAGAAATTGAACATGCTTGATGCCCTTGGCACAGTTGGTAAAGAGGTAGTAGCAAGGCCGTAACCAGGATTTAACAAATACTGAGGTCAAAAATCCCCCCCCCC